>MU261425.1:0-107157 GCA_020310875.1 Ceratopteris richardii
TCCAATATGGAGGTGCAATTTTTTGGAAAAGAACCCTACATTGTGGGTGCATTGGGAAGATGCACCATATTTACTCTAGGTAAATCCATCTTTTTTCCCTGTGCCATGAAAAAGACCATGGATGCAATTTGGGAGGCACAACAACAAGGCACAATAAATGACCATTGGCTTAATTATCCATTATTGTCAAGCCCATCACATAATTACTTACGAGGTGAAGATTACATGGTATGCACCATTGAATTTTGGATCATGAGATATGCATTCGGTACCACATTTAGCAATATCAAATGACAGATAAAGTGCTTGAGCATGCTTCTCACAATTTTAAGATGTTCCAAACATGTAGAATATACATTTTAAACTTCACCGACATATTAACCAAGGAATCGACGTTCTGATTTTTGGACCTTTTTGTCACACCTAGCCACCTTTACCATAATGGCCATTTATTCAAGAACTCATGTTTTTTCCAAGGTCCCTACATGCAGAGGTTCGAAGAAGCATTCTTTATAGGAATTTTTGGAAATGGACTTGGAAATATTCTTGGAAAACGTCTTCCAACCTTAAATGCTTGACTTGTTGCATATGAGCTAAGCTTCTTCGTAGATCACAGACAAGCACAAATAATGGTATTAAAACATCTCAATGGAATGAGTTAATGATACGTGAAGCCAACTTGTTGAACAAAAAGAGCAAAAAACATTCCAAACATACTCACATCGCACATCAAAGCCTGTCAGGAACAACACAGTTCGGGAGGAGGGATGTGTGGAGGGAGAATCAAGCAAGAAAAGAAGAAGAAGAAAATCAAAATGCAAAGTAGCTCAATAGAAGACTAACCCTCTGGCCCAAAGCCCGTAGGGGGCAACATCAAGGCTACAATGCAAAGATATGGGGACCCGAAGAGTGCAAACAACAAGTAAACAAGGTCCCTCTAACAACCGGATGTGAAGAACTCCAGTGAAAGGTGACTAAATATATGTCACCTTAGCGCACTAGGTGCATGTGGCGAAAAGAAATAAACTAGATAAAAGGAAGCAATAGTTCCCAAAGGATGTAAACAAAGATTTATAACAAGACCTTTTAAGCATCAACCAAACTAAAAGAGATACAATGATTACCGGACGGTTGCATGTAGTGGAAAAGAACTATACAAGCTAAAGAATAATTAGTTGGCCTAGATAGAAGGAAAACACGCCTCTCAATGCAACCAGAATGGACATGGAAGAAGAGATAGAAGTAGTGGAAAGAAGTTCGGATAAGATAACAAATTGTCTAAACATCTTGAAGACTTCCTTGACCACTAAGGGTGTGCAATAAAAAGAAACATACAGGCTAGAGAAAACTAGCCGACCAAGGGAATGAAAGCATTGGACTTAGGTTCGGAACAGATAACAAATTCTCTAAAAGTCCAGAAAGTTTCCTCCACCGTTGTTGGTGTGTAGTTTAAAAGAAATATAAACTGCCTCTAAATCGATAAGACCTCCACGATTGTTGAAAGTGGACAATGCAAATTGATATATCAAGAGAAAAGGACCAAGGTAAAGAACAAGGAAAAAGAACAGAAGCCTATCAAGGGATGACAAAGACTTAGAGGGGAGAGTCTTGCAGAAAAAAGAAGCAAAGAGAAGTAGGCCCCAAAAATTCTCAAATGTAGGCATAATTTTTCTTCTTAAAATTTCCATGATACTCTATCAAGAGCCATGTAAATGCTCTAGAGGAGTCATCTAGATGCATATGTAAATGCTCTAGAGGAGTCATCTAGATGCATAAATCCCAAACACTATAACATTAGCCTTGTACAATAGTAGGAATTTAGTGATTTCCAATAAAAGTGCTAGTCTCTTGTGTGAAAGGACCATTTTTAGGGCACATGTATATAAGTCACTTGATGACTCTTGAAAATAACTTTTTGCCAATTGTGAGTAATCAAGCTAAAATTTCGAATTTCCTTCTTCTTTGTTGAGTATCTTCTTCTCTATGAGCTTGTATGTGTGTTTGATGCTTGAAATGTGTATCTAGGAGCATTGTCTACCTCTCTGCTTCTTGTTTAAGCAGCTATAATGCATGTGTGAAGCTTGGTGAACTGTGAGTAGGAGTTGGTGTTTCCTGCCACTCACTATTTTGCTCATAACTTGAAGCAAGTTTGTAAAATTAGGCTAAAAATAGAATGTTAGATGTGTCTCATCGAGAGCTTGGAAATGAACTTGCTTATTGACCATATTTAGATCTCGCTGAGAGAAAAGCCCTAATTTGTGCTTACTGCTGCAACAAGTATCATGACATGCATTTTTAGAAGAACAAGTGACTTGAGTGGTAGATGGACTTATGTTACATACATTGTTAGCACTTTCACTTCATTTGTCATTATGTGTGCACATGTCTTCATACGCTTGATACGTCTAAATTCACGGATTGATAATTAAACATGTATTAATCCACCACTATATGTACTTGTGGGCAATTGAGGTATAGTCTCAGTTAGCACAAGTCCCTAAGACTTTACAACTTAGGTACACAGATGCTAACCATGAACTCGGATGCGCTCGAGGAGATTGTTGATTTCCTGGAATTCTATATCTTATGATATGTCATAGATATTCTAGCATATGAGTGTAAATGGGTCCCCTATGACCTAATTTTTTACATCCATAAAGGAGATGAGGCCTTTGCGAAGCGCCTAAAGCATTTCATGGTTGTTATTGAGGATGCAAGGCACTTGTTAGATGGCACAATGCCATTAATCAAGCAATTAAATAAGAAGAGGAAGATGGGAAGAAAATATTTATCCTATGTTGCAACAACATTATTTTTTGTTAGTGAGGACCTTGAACCTACACCCATGGACCTACCCCATCTTGTTATTGGGGGAGGGGGGGGGGGGGGTTGTAGATGATAAAAAGGAACCGGAAATAGAAGCTCTCAACTTATTAGAAGATAGTGAAAAAATTTGTAGACGATTTCCTCATGGCATAGCGGAAAAATTGGAGGAAGCTAGTAGTTGACAAAATTTTCCACCCTCCAACTTGGAGCCCTTGGAACCCACTCTATCAAAGGTAGAGATGGAAATGTTTTTCATTGTGCTTGTCGATGGAGAAGAATTTTTATTCTTGCATGATATTGAGAAAGCATTTGGTCTATGCCTTGATGAATGCCTTAGTATTTTTTGCTCAACCTCGGATGTTCCCATGGACAACACTTCTGACAAAATAAAAAATCAACCATTCCATTTGGTGATTCAGTCGCAGACACCATTGCATTTGTGTGCGAGAAGATTTTGAGTGATTCCAACCAAAATGCCACTGAAGATGATGTGGCCATAGCAAGGGAAACAATTTTGGAGAAGATTATTCCAACATCCCCTGTTGTGGAGCAAATTGGCATGGCTCACTTTTCCATTCCACTAGATGCAATGGGAAGAGGAGAGGATGAAGATAGGCTCCAAGATGTAAGTATCTAATGACATTTATGATTGACTATGTTTCATATTTGTACTCATTAAATCTCTATGTGCAAGAAGCCATTGATGTCGATAAATTCTCAGCAAGGAGTAGTGGTGACCAAGTTGCCCATGGCAATGGCTCTTGCTTGGCAAACTACATTGGAAATTTTCCAAAGGAAAATTTTGTAATTATCCACAAGGATTTTTCCCCTCAAGGACACTTCATGGCGTGAGCAAACTCTTGTGCTTATCTACAATAATTCAAGGGACCAACTATGTAATTTTGGTTGGGAAATTCTTTGCCCTTACTACCCTAGGAGTTAACTTTAGAGAAAAAATATTAGGTCAGATAGGAATAGCTTTGGGTCTTGGATTGATAGACCCCCATGTAATATCCCAACCAGTTTTGACTTACCAATTGCCACTATCTTTTCAAAGAAGAAATAATGTAGTGGAGAGGCTCAAGGCCAAGAGCCAATTGTAAAAATTCAAAATAGCAATTATGCTTTTATTCAATTCCCATTTGCATTCAATTTTCTATTGTGTCTTTATGTTTTTGACAACTTCATATGTTTTGCATAGTTTAATCAATGTTTCTTTTAAGTTTATGTTTCCCAAAGTGCTTGAAATGGCCTAGGTATGCAAGATAAGGCTTGCCACAAAAACGTAAGATTGGGCCTTGCAAAGTTTTGTAGGACCCAATCTCATGTTTCTATGGCATGCTTTTTTTGGCATTCCTAGGCCATTGCAAGCACTTTGGGAACAAAATGGAACTTCCATGTACATAATTATAAGCTTAACTTGATGAATAGTGTGGAAGAATCTTCTTATGTGTAATGAGTAGAGAACATTTGGACTCCTATGGGTGCATATAAACATGCATCAAGGTATAAGTACATGTAAGTATGCATCAAGCTTATTGCTCTCTTGTAGAAAGGGTTTGCATGAATTGCATCTTAGATAAGGCACACTATATCCTCCAATATCCATGTCTTGTGGTTTGATGGCCTAGAATAGCCAAAAAAAGGCCTGCCAAAAAAATGCAGGATTGGGCCGTGCAAAACTTTTGCACGACCCAATCCTGCGTATTTATGGCAGACCTTTTTTTTGGCTATTCTTGGCCATTACAAGCACTCTAAGCACAAAATACACACCCAAATACTTAGGAGACATAGACTCCAAAACATGTACATTGAGAGACAAAAAGATTATATTAATCATTTGGAATATACAAAAAGTTCTCTCAACAAGAGAGTTTACAAATATTAAGGGTTATTCCCCCTAATCCTTCTAGCTAGCTGCATATCTTTAGGTTGTATTGTCACTCTCTTTGCATGGATAGCACACAAGTTAGATTCCTCCAACATTGAGATTAGATACACCTCTACAGATTCTTGGAGTGCCTCAATGGATATCCCTTGAATATGAAGTCCGACACAATAGCTTTGGAGTTCTTCCTTCACAAATCTTGCAAATGGACTTTGTGGAATAAGAAGCTCCACAATTTTTTGATAATGTCGAATCTCTGCAAAGGCTCTGGTTTGCCTTCTGCACCTTTGTGGTGCTCTTAAATTTGGAGGGATGTTGGGTTGTGGTCGTTGTGGTCTACAACACGGTTGATAGTTCTTCTTTCTCCCTGGAGCATGCCTAGATGGTCATGCCTCATCATTTACCTGCTCTGCCATATATGCATGTTGACTTTGCTCTCTTTCTTCATCTGTTGGTCTTTGCCCTTGTCTTGCACGGAGTGTCTTGCCTCCTTGTGTTACTCAATGGTTCACTAGGATATGATAGTGGTTCCATGGTGGATTGTTAATACTTTCTTTATCCGAGGAACCCTCTAAATTTGATGTGTATAAATCATGACGCATCTCTGTCCTTATTGTTTGGGCTTTTCCTTGAATGATGTCTTAGGTGGGGGCTCATCATCAGATATAGAAGAGGAGGGTTCCATTTCTTGTGTTACATTTCTCTCTTGTTGTGAAGCTTCATTCCCCTGTGATGGAATGTTGCCAGAGTGTGTGCTTGCACCCGAGTTTCATCTAGAAGAGTGGCTTGTGGTTCGATGCTCTTGTGGGGTGTCATCCATGGTGGGAATTGAGTACCTTGCATATGGCTAGGGTAGATGACACGATCCTTTCTAGCAGTCTACTTTGTGCATGTCATTCTCTTAGGATCTAAAGTGGTAAAATGAATAAGGGCACCTTTATTTATAGCTTTCACTTAATATTTGTCCTGTTCACATTTAAATGGGCAAAAATTAGTTTTAAAACATTACAAAGAATATTCAAAAAACATTTAAAAACTAATAGTAACAATAAAAAAATCAGCATGATATGAAAAAATTGAAAATTTATTTGAAGAGAAAGGAATTATAAAGACCTTGAAAAAAGTTTTGATAAGAAATAATGTATTGCGGGGAGTCAGGAAACTATTTCCAAGTAGAACCCTCATGAAATCTTTGTGCATGCCATTGGGCATGATGTACCAATCCTCCTGATGACATTCACTTCTCTCTTGCAATATCATGTTGTATCTTTCTTGAAATCTTTGCTATTCATGACTCACATGCTCGTTCCATTGCATATTTCTAGAGAATGTTGTACAAAAAAACCAGTTGAACATTTCTTCTAAATAGTTCAATTGTAGTAGACCACCCCCATGATGGGTGTTTTTAAAGTAAACACATCTAGTCCTGTAATGTGACTTCTCCATTCCTTATGTACTAAAAATTTCTATTGATCCATATCGATTCATAAAATATGCTCCATGTGCAAAAAGAATACGCCTAGTCAATAAGATATACACATGGTATTTAAGACCCAATAAAAAAATATAAGAAAAACTTACTATGTAACGTGTAATGTTGCTTTCTCCCCACAATAGGATGAATGACTATGTAAACTCCTTCAAAGTCACTTGGAATAATTCTCATTCATCAAATGTAACAATTGATCTAAGGATGACATAACCCTCTTTCACTTATTAATGAGATCAACCTGACTGTCATTGTTTGTCGTAATTGAACAAAGGTCTTTCCAAAGCTCCCATTTCCCATCATCTTGACTATTCACATCTCTTTTTGAAGAAACGTCTTGCCTTCTTCCCAATAATTGAAACTTGTTGTAAAATCTCTTGAGACTCACCGTAATTCTTAGCAACTAAAGATATGTGGCCACTATGACAACCAATAGAATTCAAAAGATCTTCTATATTTTGGATTGCTATTGTAGACCTCTCTAGTGGTTTCATTACAAATGCATATTCAACATGGAGTTTCAAAAGCCTATCAGAGATCCTCACGAATGCATGCAAAGTACAAAAGTGAACATTGACCAATGGAAATGGAATAATGGGGTTCCAATCATTGCTTATTTTTTCATGACTCGGTTCTTCTAACATTGGACACCTCAAAAGTGATATCTCCCATTCCCTACGATTCCATGAGTCCATGTCATCAATTTCTTCAGAGTCATCAACTCTCATCAGTGCCCTTGCAGGCTTAGACTGTCTCTTAGATCCTTTTCAACCTTGTGTACAATATGGGCAAGGATAGAGAGAAGATGCTCCTTGTTTACAACCTAACATGCATTTTGTACTCTTAAGATCTCCACCTAAATGCCATTCTACCTCAAAATCACCTATACCATCTACAAAAAGCTTTTTCCCATATATTTGAGAAGAAATTACTTTTGTAATCCATGGAGTCCTACTAAAAATCCATGAAATAACATTGTTTGTTTCTTTGGGAACTTCTACAGCACCTAACCACCAGATATCTCTCTCTGATTGCACACTGTAAGTAAAATGGGAAGTGGATCCTAAAATTTTATCACCCATTGCATGATCCATAACTTCATTCATTAGGGTCACTCTCAACCTTTCTAATCATCAATCCTTTATGATTTGTCGCTCATCAAGCTTTAGTATGAACTTTAATTTATCATTACAGTTTGCACAAAAGAGGAAACATTACCTTAATTTAACACTTGAATGTAGTAAAACTTCAACACCAAATAAAATGTAGTAGGGGTACCTTTGATTGTTGAACTATAAAAGTGAGCCATTGCTTGTTGAAGCTTCTAAATATCCACAAATATATTGTTGAATTTAGTGTAAGTAAATCCTTGTGTAGATAGGATCTTTAATTGCTTCTTGGGAATATTTGGATAATAAGTAGAGGTAGGCATAGTGTCTTCAATGAATAAATATTGTCAAATAGTATGAGCCACATCCTCATTAGAAGTTTTTTCTTGATAGACAATTTATATGGCCATGGAAATATACTTTGAAAAATACCTTGTGCTTGTAAGGCTTGCCTCAAAAGGGTGTACATTGTAGTATACCCATTTCTATTGATGTCCGCTTCATCACATATTGCATGCACATCTTGCACTTTGATAAGGTTTTTTGACTTCTGTGAGAATTGAGCTTGAACAACAACTCTAATGCACTTTCCTATGGGTGTGTCTACAATAGAAGTGATTTCTTTGTTGTTTATACAACTGTTCATCAGCTTGAACTGGTCTTGTGTTGTTGATGAAGCACTTATGTCTTGAATAAGTGACCTACACAATAAAATATTCAATTTCAAACCTTCATTAAAACATATAAAAGTATATACGCCGTTTTCATGCTCCTCCATCTATTGAAAGAGCTTCAAAGGATGACAATGCTCTTTTCCTATATCTCATACCAAGTGCAGTCTCTTTTAGCTACTGAAGATTGGCATTTAACTTTGCAATTGTGATTTGCGTTGCTTCCATATCATGTTTAAAATCTGCAAGTTGTTTTTGTAAAGATATGATTGTGCTTTCTAAAGTGAACACCTTCATATGATAGAGTTGATTTTGTTGGAACCAATACTTAGCAGTAGCATGTGAATGTGTAGATAATCACTTGCAGTAACCTAATAATCTAGCTTCACTCGCACTAATGAACTGAAGTAAAGTTGAGAGGTTATGGAATGTTGGATGATAAGAAGATATTGGATCACGAGGATATAGTGAAACATGAGTCCAAAGATCGATACTCTTTTCTCCAGTTGCACGATGTTCATTTTGAGAACCGACATCATTGTTGCATTGTGTATTTGGAGCAAACTCTCTAGGCACACGAATATGGATACTTGTTCATGCAGGAGCATGAGGACATTCTAGTGTGAAGTTTGTAATACATGTCTATACCATCTTTGTTAATGACCAAGAATATCAAAAACAAAGTGGAAAACTAGTTGGAAGGGACTCTAAAGCATTTGTTAAAGTGTATTTTTCCATTGTATATGGCTGAAAATGATGAAATTTGGTCATTTTTAGGGGAATCATTGTTAAGGATTTGATGATATTGCACTTACTTTTGGAGGGAGTTTAAAAAGTTATACTTTTGCTAGAAGAAACTTTATAAAATGAGTCCAAAAAAGTGACTTCTGACATATATTTAAAAATATGGGCCCTTTTAAGTAAATATACACTAAAAATGAGACTTTAAAGAAAAATCATTTTTTTAATTCAAATACATGCACGAGTTTGATGATGTGGAAAGTAGATTCTCTTGCTTTCTCTCTAGAAGAAGAAAGAGAGGAGCCTAGTAAAGCCTAAAAAAAGCCTACTTTAGCTTACTAAAAAGTGCCCTATTAAATGCACTTTGTCACCTTAAACAAGAACTGAGTTAAGCTTAATCCCTAAAAATTAGGGATTCTTACAAGGCCCATGCAAGGTTCATTTTTCCCCTAATGAATTAAAATATTATATTCAAACTCCAAAACATCTATGTATTTAGACCAATCTTGTTGATTGGTACAAACACGACTTCGAATATATTGACAGTCTGATTGAGATATTCTATATGGACATCGATTGCATGATGATAGGCTGACATGAAGTGTATTTGAGTACCCAAGATTAGAACTATAGCTCATTCCATCATTTGCTAAGGAAGTGAAGATCACCATCTGAAACAATATCCAAGGGTAGGCCCTCATACTTGAAAACATGGCAAAAATAAATATGTGCTACTATTTTTGTTGTGATTGGCAGTTTTGTGTGAATGAAATGTGCCTACTTTAGGATATGACTGACAACGATAAAGATGGTGTTGAAATCATACGATGGTAGTAGGTCTATAATAAAATCCATGCTGAATTTAAGAGGGATGATGATATAATGGAAATCCTTGATAAAATGCCTTGGAAATTAGCAAATTCCAATGAATTCTTTGACTTCTCTAATAGTGTTAGGTGGAGCCCCCTGGAAAATATCCTCGATCTTTTTGGGATTCCTGTGGATGCTTGAGTCAGCCACCATGAATCCAAAAAACTCAACACACTGCATGGAAAACTCAAAATTTTTTGGCTTGAAAAATAATCACCATTCTCGTAGACATTGTAAGGTGGCATGAGCATGTTTTATATGTTCTTCAAGAGACATGTAGATTAGCTAGCCATGGATGTAAATTATCAAGAAGTCATTCAACATGTGAAAAGCATCATTCATCTGATGGCAAAATGTGTCGAGTGCACTTGTGAGGCCAAAAGCCATAAGTAACCTTTCATAATTATTGAGGTGAGCCCAACTTGTCAATAGAAGTGGTTGTTGGCTATAAGGCTAACATAAGTTGCCTAGCTCACAAGCATCTCACAATCAATTTTGAGCAGTGGGTGCGGTTAGCTAAGCTTGTGGAAACCTCAAGGTTAAGCAAGTCCATGCTATATTAGAACTTTGATGGATGACCTCCAAGTAAGTGTGTTCCTAAATGTAGATCTTGAGAAGTGGTAGTTGGCTATAAGGCTTGCGTAAGTTGCCTAGTTCATAAGTGTCTCACAACCAGTTCTGAGCAGTGGGGTGGTTAGCTAATGCAAGAAAATTAAGACCACCATGTGCTAGAGAGATGACTCTCCTCCCAACCATATGCCTCTATATATAGCTCTCTCCAAGGGAGTGCCTTCTTGGGCAAGTGGATTCTAACCATCCATGTGTCGACCATGTAATTGTATGTGCACCAAGTGTCCCAGTTAACTGGAGTTAACTCAATTGGATGCTTCTAGAAGGCTCTACAACTCTTTGGAAAAAATACTCTCCCCATGTACCCCATGTGGGTTGAGCCCAAGACCTTCTCCTTCACACCCTTGAGAATTAACCACTAATCTAAGTGGCTCACTTGTTTACAAGAGCACATGACCTACTACATAAGTCTAGTCTTGAGATCTTTGGTCATACGCACGACTGATCAAACGGTATCCAATTTTAGGTCTGTTTGAATTGGCCAGACCCTTAGATCATAAACTTACTTTATTACATTCTTCTCACCTTGGAAGAATATTTTCATCCTCAAAAATAGAGATATATATATCAGAAAGCAAAAGGAAAGAACTAAAACTTTGTACAACCAATTCAAACATCAAAGATACATAAACTTTCTATGAGTTAAATTCTAGATGAATCAAGACTATAACTTCTCAAAGGTATGTTTCAACAAGGTATTGAAGCATTTTATCTATCTTTAAGAGAAATAAACTGGATTCTCAAAAAGATCCCTAGACTAAAGCTAAACCTCATCCAACCACAAGATACTAGTGTGGTATCTAACATCAGTATGTCGATCCACTGAGGTTCTATTGATAAGTTTTTACTCAAATAATGCTTCACTTGAGACTAAGTTCATGCCTATATTCAATCTTTATGAGTACTTACTAGGAATGCAATTCTTCTGCATTGCTTTGAGTCAAAAGGATTAAATTTATTGAGTTACACTAGGAACTTGTTGCTTGACTTAGTTAGTCCATTACTTAGTTGAAAGGATCATTTCAATGTTAAATTCCTACTTCTTCATAAATTTATTATATTTTTGAATCAACAACACTTTATCTTGAAGTGTTTCATAACTCAAATAAGAACAAGTATGTGTTTTATTTGAAAAAGAAGATCTTGGAAGTCATTTACTTCATATCTTCTTGCTGAATTGATCTTGAAGTATCTTGAGATCATACTCTTATCCTTCTTGAATTTAAACCTCTCCTTTGAAGTTTCAATTCTCTCGAGGATCAAATCTAACTTCAATTTCTATTCTAGGACTAAAAGATAATTATCATCCCACAATCCGATGTCCCATACCATCTTTCCTACATCAATATGAGTATAAAATCTAGTGTTCCATACAACCTTATTTTATATTCACATTAATGTGTGGGTGATACTTATCCTAATGCCTAAACATATCTTTCTAAAGTACGTTCTCACTTCAATTCGTTGAAAGAATTTTGAAGTTTCAAGCACTACCTCTAATTAGATTTTTAGGTTTTGATTCCTTCACAAGATTGTTTCACGATCTTGTGCTTTTACTTTGGAAACTTGAAAACCTTTGGATGGAACACCCATCCTTCTTAGCTAGGGTTTTCAAAAGAAAACCATTTAGAATTCTAATTTCTTGAATTTATCTAATTCAAGTCCTATTGGTTGTTCTGAACCAATTTATATCGACAAGAGCTTTTGACTTCTTGTCTTTAGATTCCCTTCTTAGTGAAGATTTAAATAGCTACATTTGCCAAGACTTTTAGGAATCTCTACTGTTTGAGCATCTGCTCATGCTTTTTGGATTTTACAAAATCCCTTTAAGGATAGGCAAACTTTACCATCATCATGATTGCAGACTACATACTTGGAATATTTTACTTTGTTTAGATTTGGAATAACTTACTTGTTTCACACTTTCCATTCCATAGACTTAATTACCATCATCATGATTGCAGACTACATACTTGGAATATTTTACTCTGTTTAGACTTGGAATAACTTACTTGTTTCACACTTTCCATTCATAAATTGAACTTGAGTGAAAAATTCCTAAAAGGAATTTGATTATTAATATTTGGTCAAACTTCCTAGTAGTTTCAATTGTAATTTCTTGGACAAATCTTGCCAAAATTGATCAAGTCTTGTTAATCATGCAATAAAATAAAGACTTAGACTTTATTGTTAAGATCTCTTATTTACTTTGTTTTAACCTGTAGTTAAGTTTAATAGTTTTGTTCCTTTATGTCCTAACCTTAATTCAAGTAGTTCTTAAGCTTCCTATGCATGAATCCATGCATCCATACATAAAAATTCTACTTGCTACCTTTCAAAAAGATATAGCCATGCATGTGCACAACTTGAGTGCATCCAATATCTTTTTCAAGCAAGAAGAAAGTTTATGTTGTTCAAAAGGATAAACACATAAACTTTCATTCATTTTCATGCAATGATTCATAGATGCATGCCTGTTTCAATATATCTATGCTCTCCCATGTAGCTTTAATTAATTTGCATCAATATTATAAAAAATGAAGATTGCTACCATGCTTCAATGATAATAAAATGCATTGTACATGAAAGCAAAGAGCAAAAAAAAGTATTGAAATCAAACATTAACTTGAAAAATATTTATCTCTAGATAGGGCTACGTCCTTCCATTGTCCAAGAGAAGAGCCACTCTTCATCCTCATTAGCTTCATGAATCCCAAATCACGTCCTTTGCAAAACACTACGAGCTAATCTCCATGTACCAAGCCTTAGCAATCTTCCTTTGCATGATGTTAATTGATACTTATTTTTGTACTTCCACAGATAGGAAGCAAGCCCATAATGCACATAAAGTGGAGAGCAAACAACATTGGCCGAATTCAATCCCTTATGCAGATGAGAAACCTTTGCCACCAAACATGCAATTGATGACCTTTTTTCTACACAGTGGAACGGGTTGTGCCAGTTCTCAATGATATAAATAAATAAAAAAGGTCTTGATATTTCACAAGAATCTCGCTGATCTATTGCTCAAAGAAAGCAATTCATATCTCTATAGTCATGGGTTCAAAAATTCTCTTGATATTTCACAAGAATCTCGCTGGTCTACTGCTCAAAGCAAGTAGCTCATATCTCTACGATCATGGGTTCAAAATCTAGTCTATGGCATGACAAGCAGAAAGTACAAACATTCTTTTGTACTTTCATGTTGTTTAGAACAACAATGGCATGGTGTTTTATCTCAATGCAAGCCATGGCACATTGATTGAGCCTTATTGCTATCACTATCAGATCATGGGTTCGAACACCATGACTAGCACTAACAGAGGTCTGAAGGTGAAACTACACCTTTTTGTTGTGGAATGAAAAATAGACCTAATTAACTTTTCATAGACAAAGAAGACTATAGCACAACGGTAGGACTTTTTGCCATTGTAGAAGATGCTCGAGTTTGAATCTTCCTCTGCATCCACACTCTACGAAGAAGACATTTCTTTTTTGGTACAACTGAGAGTAAATAGATACCATGAATAAATAATACTGCATAAAATAACATGGTCAAAAAGTGTTGGGTGCTCTCATGCCTAGAGCAAATCTTTACTGCTACACAAACATGAGTTTGAATCTCACACAACTTGAGGAGCTCCGTTTTAAGATTTTTTCAGAAGCTTTTTTCAAAAGCTTTTTTCTTTTCCATCTTCTTCATACGGCTTGCTGCTGTATGACATGAATGGCCCTTCCTTTTATTCTAAGATGAAGAAAATAGCTCAATACGATTGAATATAGACCATTCATGCCATCCGACATATCATAGCTTAAAAAGGATTCATGTGTCATAATTTTTGAGGATGACAATTGTCGATTTCAACTCATTTAGTACGAAGGCAATCGTACAATTGATGGTAGCATTGAGTGTCAAATAGAATGGCAATGTCTATTGCAAATTTTTGAGGTTCAATCCTAATTCCTAGTGCTCAAGGCATCAGACTCAGGGCCTAAAATTTACAGCTAGCACAACTTCTCATATGACAAGAAAAATTTTTCTTTGTCTATCATATGACAGGTTTATTCTAAATAATCCTTGCCAAATGACATGCATTTTTTTGCAAAGAGAGGCTCAATAATTGTTTGACAATATGGATGTCTTCCAACATGCAAAATTCAATACTTCATCAATGAAAAGTTGCTTTAGATGCAGAACATTATTTATTGATATTTTGATATATGTCAAATGGGTATACTATATGCAGAATAGTAAAGCATTAAATCCATGGAGAATGCTTGTAAATAATGTTGGAGCAAGTCTATGACAAGCCTAAGTATTGGCTTGAGTCTCACAAAGTCTTAGAAGAAGCTTTAAAAAGAAGACTATGTAAAGTTCACTTGTGAACTACCTCTTGTAACTTTTGAAGAGTTTACTTAATGTAAAAGTAAGAGAATCTTAAGTGGTTGAGTCCACTTGATCAAGAATGGAAAGAGGAGCCACGAATTCGTGATTTGTGGTAGGTAGAGAATCAAATCAATCATTGATTGATTGGAGAGTGATTGAGGGAAGTTAGCCTCCCAAACTCAACTATAAATAGATGGCAGTTTTAGTCGTGGTTAGAGAGACCTATGTGAAGACCTCCAAGAGCTGAGCTTTATGCCATATCAAGGTTTGATTACAAGGCACACATGTGTATCAGTAAGTCATTGTATTGTACAAGCAATATACTTTCATTTTCATGATTATTTGAGTTCATCTTTCCATGTTCTTGTGAAGTGTACTACTCACTGCCATTACTCTCAGTTTTCTCAGTCAGCTTGCAGAGATGTTTTCTCTAAGCTTGGTGCATCATTTTTAGTGATTTAACTTGGTAAAGTTAGCTCTATAAGTCTACTATATGCTCACAAATTTTCATGTCATTTTGATGTTGCAATCTTCAGTTATGTTTATTTGAAGTCAACAGGGTCTGTTCATCTTCACTTCTCTGTCAGGTACCCGACTTTTTCACTCATCTTGTCAGAGCCATTTCTCAGTGGTTACTTATCCAAATGCAGTGATTTAAAGCTTGTTGGATTTAGCTTACTGTCTAGTATAACCATACAAATTTTCATAATCATTGGATTTCTAAATTTTGAGTTATGTTGATTTTTCTGGTCACTGGTCTATTTCTGTAGCAGCCCGTGAAAATCGGGATGATGTCATCACTTGTTAAAACTCATTCTCAGTGTGTGGTTCATTATTTTTGATGAGATTACTCTTGAAAGTTATCTCTTTAAGTTGCCTAGACTTCCCCAAGAGGAATTGAGCTAATTGCTGCTGTGCTCAGAGAATTATGTAAAACACTGGACAGGTGTATGAACCAAGAATAGCAAGTTTTCACCTCTGAGCTAACTCCAACTTATCTGTTTTGATCTATCTTTTTGAGAGTGATCTTCCAAGGTACATAGGGTGTCTAATACATCCATTGGCAAGCTAAAAGGGCCCACCATATACTCCTGGAGTTCATTTGGCTGGTGTAGATCAAGGATTTTGCAACACCTCTTAATCTTCAAGCACATACCTATCCATCTCTTCACAGTGGTATCAGAGCAAGGTTGGACAACATGGCAGATGGATTTCCTTCATCAATTGACAAATTGGATAGAGGTAATTACTCAGCTTGGTCATTAAGAATGGAAGCTTATCTCCAAGGTAGAAGTTTATATGGTTATGTGGCTGGAGATGAAGTTATGCCAAGTTTCAGGAACAAAAGTCAACCAACACAAGAAGAGCAAGAAAGATTGAGCACATGGTGCTCCAAGGATGCACTTGCAAGGTCTTATCTCCTCAACTCTATCTCAGATTTTTTGTTGCCTCACATTAGAAGTTGTAAGACATCTCAGGAAGTGTGGGATGCACTTGAAGCTTTCTTTTCTTCAAGTACCAAAGCTAGGAAGCATCAACTATGGCTGGATTTCACAACTCTCAAGAAGGCTCCCAAACAAAATGTGACTGATTTTGTCACAAAGCTCAAGGACATAGCGGATCAGTTGGGAAGCATTGGAGAGGTAATAGATGAAGAGCAAATTGTAAGGCAGGTCATCAATGGCTTGAAGGCAGATGATAAGTGGGAAGCATTCACCACAGCTATGGATTTGTACATGGACATGCATGTACCTGATTTCAACACACTCATTGGACAACTACTTACTCAAGAGGCAAAGCTTATAAAAAATGGAGAAAGCTCTAAAGGTAATCAATCTTCAGCTTTATACATGGATAAAAGCAAGTCTAAAGATAACAAAGGAAAGGCAAAGAAAGTGGATGATGAAGCAGGTACATATCAAGCTAACTATGCAGGTAGAGGAAGACATGGCAGAGGTAGAGGAAGAGGAGGTAGACAAGGCAGGGGGAGATCCCAAGACTCCAACTCATGTTCTATTTGTGGATTAACTAATCATACAACTGAAAATTGCTTCAAGAATTCCAGGAATCAAAGAGGCAGAGGATACAATAGAGGAAGTTATGGCTACTCAAGAGGAAGGTTCAACAACTACCATGGAAACTACAACAACTACAATCATTCAAACTATCAAGGAGGCTACAAAGGAAGGAGAGACTACAATAACTACACAGAAGACTCAAACAAAGAGGATTCATTATTGATCATGAACATGGCTATGCCACAAGGTAAATCTGATGAGCATATTTTCTACATAGATTCAGGTTGTTCAAATCATGTGGCAGGAAATGTGGAACTCCTATCAGATTTAGAAGATCCAAGGAATAAGCATGAGGTACAAACAGGAGATGATACAAAACATCCTGTGGAGAAAATAGGCAATGTCAAAGCACCTGATGGAAACATCAACCTACTCAGTAAGGTACTCTATGTCCCTACCATTACAAAGAATTTGATAAGTGTTGGGCAAATAGTAGAGAAAGGGTTGCAAGTCAGGTTCACAAAAGCAGGAGCATTTGTTGAAGATCCAAGTCAAGGATTAAGAAGAATTGCAAAAGGTGAAAAGACAGGTAGATTGTTCACATTTGAATTACAGGACACTAGAAACATTGCTCTCTTTAATTATGGTAGTCAGACACTCACAGAATTGGAAGTATGGCACAAAAGGTTAGCACATATTGGTGAAAGGTCATTAAAGCAAATCTGCAGGGACCAAAGTGTACTTGGACTTCCTAATTTGTCAAAACAACATATGATTTATAAGTGTAGTGCATGTCAATTTGGAAAGTCTCACAGGTTACCATTCATGAAGAAAGGTTATATGCATGGAGATCTCTTGGAGTTGGTTCATACAGATGTATGGGGACCTAGCAAGGAAGCTTCAATATCTGGATCAAGGTATTATGTTTCCTTTATTGATGATTGCAACAGATGGACTATCCTATTCTTTATGAAACACAAAGATGAAGTTTTTTCATGTTTCAAAAGATATTTGGCTCTTGTGGAGAATCAAACAGGTAAATCACTAAAAAGGCTAAGGTCAGATGGAGGGGGAGAATACTTCTCCCATGATTTTGATTCTTTTCTTCAAGAAAGAGGAATCAAAAGAGAGGTAACTACAAGGTACACTCCTGAGCAAAATGGAGTGGCAGAAAGGAGGAATAGGACAATTGTTGAAGCTGCAAGGTCTATGTTAAATGAAAAGCATTTACCTAATTACTTATGGGCTGAGCCTGTATCTACAACCACTTACTTGATTAACAGGTTGCCTTCAAAATCCCTTGATGGGATGACTCCATATGAGGCTTGGAATGGAAGAAGACCAAGCTTAGATCATTGTAAAATTTTTGGATGTATTGCTTTTGCTCATGTTCCTTCACAGGTTAGAGGCAAGATGGATCCAAAGGCAAAAAGGTGTGTATTTATTGGATATGACAACAATCAAAATGGCTACAGGTTATACAACCCTACCAACAAAGGATTCTTGGTAAGCAGAGATGTAGTTTTTGATGAGAACAATTCATGGTATGAAGATTCATGCAGGAAGGTCAATTTACCATATAATCTTGAAGAAGATTTTCCAAAGCTTGGTAGAGAACAACCGAAGATTGAAGAACAAGACACCTCAGAGGATGATGAAGAATCTCAGATGGAAAAGATCAAAGCATGGAAGTCTAAAGGTAAAGCAAAATTGCAGGAACTTGGACATGAGGCAGAATCATCACATCATGGCCTAAGAAGATCTATGAGGGAAAAGAAAAAACCAGAAAGGTATGGGTTTGACACCTCATTAGTAACTAAACATTCTATCTACATAGCACAGGACATAAACCAAGAGGAGCCATCATCATTTGAAGAGGCCAAAGCAAAAACAGAATGGAAGCATGCAATGAAGGAAGAGATTGAAGCACTTGAGGAAAACAACACTTGGGATTTGGTGCCCAAGACTTCATCCATGAAGGTAATAGGCTCAAGATGGGTCTATAAGCTCAAGAAGAATTCTGATGGTTCCATTAACAGGTATAAGGCAAGGCTTGTAGCAAAAGGCTTTGCACAAACTCAGGGCATTGATTATGAGGAGACCTTCTCTCCTGTGGCAAAGATGCCTACTATTAGGGTTTTGCTTAGTATTGCCTCTTCCAAGAATTGGAAGATACTTCAACTAGATGTAAAGAATGCATTCTTGAATGGTTGGATAATAGAAGAGGTATATATGGCACAACCACCTGGTTTTGAGAATCAAGTTTATCCTGATTATGTGTGTAAACTTAACAAAGCATTGTATGGTCTCAAGCAAGCTCCAAGAGCTTGGAATTTCAGGCTTGTTTCATTCTTGCAGGACAAAGGCTTTCAACCAAGCAAGGCAAATCCTTCACTCTTTATTAAAAAGAGTAATTCCGAGGTCATCTACCTATGTGTATATGTAGATGATATTATATTGACAGGAAATGATGCAGATGGTATGAAGAAGATCAAAGATCAGATGAGAGAAGAGTTCAAGATAAGTGATTTGGGTTCACTTACCTACTTCCTAGGTTTGGAAGTTGTCTACAAAGATCATGGTTTGTTTCTCACTCAAAGAAAGTACATTAAGGACATGTTGGAAAAATTCAAGATGCAAGATTGTAAGATTGCAGGTACTCCAATGGAGGTCAATCACAAATTGATCTCACATGAAGGTGAACTCATAGAGGACATCACATCATATCAAAGTCTAGTGGGTAGTCTCAACTATGCCACATTGACAAGAGTAGATATATGTTACAGTGTGAGTGTGCTAAGCCAATTTATGCACACACCAAGGAAACCACATATGGATGCTGCCAAAAGGATTCTCAAGTATCTCAAAGGAACCATAAATGAAGGACTTTATTATCCTTATATATCTGATTTAGGTTTGAAGCTTTTTTCTGATGCAGATTGGGCTGGCTCCAAGGAAGATAGAAGGAGCACTTCAGGTTATCTTACCTTTGCAGGTTCAAAGCTTATTTCATGGTCATCCAAGAAGCAACCCACAGTTGCTCTCTCTTCTACTGAAGCTGAATATAGAGGTCTTGCCATAGCTACACAAGAAGCTATGTGGATGAAGACATTATTCAAAGATCTTGGATTGGAGTTTGGAACTCCAACTATTTTTGGTGACAATATGAGTTCTATTCACTTGGCTGCTAATCCTATTTTTCATGCAAGGACTAAACATATTGAAGTTCATTATCACTATGTACGAGAGAAGGTTCTAAGCAAAGAGATTCAAATATCATATGTGTCCACTCATCAACAATGTGCAAATATTCTAACCAAAGCATTGGATGGTACAAAGCTTTGCAAATTCAAGGCTATGATTGGTTTGCAGGTAATCTTGGAAGATTGAAGACATCAAGCATACTTGGCTTGAGGGGGAGCTGTTGGAGCAAGTCTATGACAAGCCTAAGTATTGGCTTGAGTCTCACAAAGTCTTAGAAGAAGCTTTAAAAAGAAGACTATGTAAAGTTCACTTGTGAACTACCTCTTGTAACTTTTGAAGAGTTTACTTACTGTAAAAGTAAGAGAATCTTAAGTGGTTGAGTCCACTTGATCAAGAATGGAAAGAGGAGCCACGAATTCGTGATTTGTGGTAGGTAGAGAATCAAATCAATCATTGATTGATTGGAGAGTGATTGAGGGAAGTTAGCCTCCCAAACTCAACTATAAATAGATGGCAGTTTTAGTCGTGGTTAGAGAGACCTATGTGAAGACCTCCAAGAGCTGAGCTTTATGCCATATCAAGGTTTGATTACAAGGCACACATATGTATCAGTAAGTCATTGTATTGTACAAGCAATATACTTTCATTTTCATGATTATTTGAGTTCATCTTTCCATGTTCTTGTGAAGTGTACTACTCACTGCCATTACTCTCAGTTTTCTCAGTCAGCTTGCAGAGATGTTTTCTCTGAGCTTGGTGCATCATTTTCAGTGATTTAACTTGGTAAAGTTAGCTCTATAAGTCTTATATATGCTCAAAAATTTTCATGTCATTTGGATGTTGCAATCGTCAGTTATGTTTATTTGAAGTGAACAGGGTCTGTTCATCTTCACTTCTCTGTCCGGTACCCGACTTTTTCACTCATCTTGTCAGAGCCATTCCTCAGTGGTTACTAATCCAAATGCAGTGATTTAAAGTATTTTGGATTCAGCTTACTGTCTAGTATAACCATACAAATTTTCATAATCATTGGATTTCTAAAGTTTGAGTTATGTGGATTTTTCTGCTCACTGGTCTATTTCTGTAGCAGCCCGTGAAAATCGGGATGATGTCATCACTTGTTAAAACTCATTCTCAGTGTGTGGTTCATTATTTTTGATGAGATTACTCTTGAAAGTTAGCTCTTTAAGTTGCCTAGACTTCCCCAAGAGGAATTGAGCTAATTGCTGCTGTGCTCAGAGAATTATGTAAAACACTGGACAGGTGTATGAACCAAGAATAACAAGTTTTCACCTCTGAGCTAACTCCAACTTATCTGTTTTGATCTATCTTTTTGAGAGTGATCTTCCAAGGTACATAGGGTGTCTAATACATCCATTGGCAAGCTAAAAGGGCCCACCATATACTCCTGGAGTTCATTTGGCTGGTGTAGATCAAGGATTTTGCAACACCTCTTCATTTTCAAGCACATACCTATCCATCTCTTCACAAATAAACCTCTAGAATAGGAAAGCATTAGATCCACATTAGTAGCTATCCTTACCTTGTAGTATAAGAAAAGCAACATCAAAGTTACTTAAATCTTCATAACAAAGTCTTGATTTCGTATGGGATTTACAAACAATCATCCATTTTTTTGAGTCATCAATGTCTATCTATTGTCAAAAGCATATGTACACAGTCCATATATCTTAAGTCATACAACATAGCTCAATCTTCATGAATCTATTTACATATATAAAGAACATATGCCTACTTGCACTTAATTACATGTATGCACTTTACAATCATATTCAAACATGTATTCACTTGTCCTCTCTTTCCAATGTATTCTTTTCTCATTACCAAAAAGATATAACATATATGTGCATGCATGTTCACTTATCCAAGTTCACTTAGTTTCTCAATTGTGCATGTGTGAACGTGCATACAATATATTCACAAAGCATAGAGAAATCCTTCACATAACATGATCACACCCAAATGCATGCTTGAACATACATATGCCCACACCTAGGTTAAGGAAATTGAGCTCAAGAAGAATAGAATCTTGGAGCCTCCATGTTGTTTCAGCTTCTTAAACATGTCAGCAGCCATAGATCTAAAATTCTTTAGTGCATGTCTAACTTGGAAGTGTATTTGATGAGTACCTATTTTGACATAATTTGATAATCACTTAACACTTGAATATCTTGCAAAGAGTCATCCTATATGGTAAAACCAAGCTTTCAACAATTATGTTACTTATGGAAGAAAAATATCTAGCTAATGAATCTCTCAGAGATGTGCATATGCTCTTGTAATGCATAGCAAAAGCAAAATCGTATGTCATTAGTGAGATAAATATATTAGAAACACTGATGCACACCTCCTCAAATAAATATCAAATAAAATTCTGATTGACAATGAGCCATTACAATATAGATATCTAATATAGATATCATTACTGGCTACCTAACCAAACACACACTATGATAGCATGCCATAATCATTCTTGAAATCAAAAACTCTAGAGCTTCAAACTAGCCCCTCAACGATGCACTGATATTTATCAATGCATGCACTTTGCCTGCCTTCAAAACAAAATCTAGCCCAAAGGCAAGGGAATCAGCTTACCAAGACCAACCATAATCTAGACATATGCTAAGGTCAATTTGATGTACTTAAGAACTAGTCAAAGTAGAGATATTTGAACAAAAAACATTGATTTTGGAGGGGAATCCTCATGTAATGCCGAGTTTGAAGTCTGCAAAGAAGGAAAACAAAGATATGTGAACTAGAAAATATTGATCTTTGATTTTGCCAAGAAGGGAAATAGAAACACCTGAAAACAACTTGTTGAATGTTGAATGGGGTGTTAATCTCTTGAAATTAGACAAGGTTGTGGAATGCAAATACTTCAAATAATTGATCATAACCAGATCAATTCGTATAGCTCTGCATAGCACAAACAAGTACAATATTATGTCCAAGTTCACCTGACAATTCACCCTCACAATGAAAATGTCATGATAAGTTCATGAGTCATGAATCATGATAGTCAACCACCAGAGTACATAGGAGATCAACCCTTGGGCTCCTCAAATCGAACAAAAAAATGAATCATGGAATGATTTAATATAACCAGAATGAGAATAGACAAACCCCAATTCACACTCAAAAGGGAAGTCCAATTATAATCTATTGGTAGTCAATCACTAGAATGTATAGCAATTTAGCTACTAAGCTCTTTAGATTAAAGGCAGAAGAACCCTAGAATGATATAAATACATGCCAAAATGAATCCAAACAAGTCCCAAACTCAGCCCCAAAATGAAAGTGAAACTAAAACTCGTGGTAGACAACCATCATACTATATAGTAGATTAGATGATTAGCTCCTCAAATTGAAAATAGACCCGAGATGATTTAATATATACCTATATGAATCCAGACAAGCCTTGACTTCACCCTCCAAATGAAAGTGCAACTATAAGATCATGGTAGTCAACCAAAAGGCTATATAGCAAATCAATTCCTAAATTCTTCCAACTAAAAAACAAGTGAAACTATGTGCTCATGATAGTCAACCAGAAACCTATATAGCATTATGCATATCAACTCTTGAGGTCCTCATATTAAAAACATAAAAACCCAAAAATAATTTAATATATAACAAAATGAACCCAAAACAGAACCCTAATTCACCTTCAAAATGGAAGTGCAACTTTAAGCTTATGGTAGGCAGCCAGAAGGTTGTATATCAAATCATTTTTTGAGCTCTTTAAATTGAAAAAAAAAATCCTAGAATTCTTATCAGATTGAATCCAAAAAAATCCCAAATTCACCCTCAAAATCAAAGTGCAACAATAAGCTCATGGTAGTCAACCACCAGACAAATAACTTTATAAGAAATCAACTCCTAATCTCCTTAGAGTGAAAACAGAACCTGAGAATGATTTAATATATATAAGAAGGGATCTAGATAAACCTCGAATTCAACCTCAAAATAATCTCATGGTAGTCAACCACATGAATATATAGCAGATAAGGTCTTGATTTCTTTATATTGAAAAGAGACAAACCCTACAATGAATTAATACATACCACAATGAATCCAAAAAAACCCCAAGTTCACACACAAAATGAAAGTGTAACTATAATCACATGGTAGTCAACTAGATGACTATATAGACGATCATTAATTTAGTCCTAAACCCATCCTCGAAATGAAAGTGAAACTATAAGCTCGTGGTAGTCAACGACCAGCCTATATAGTAGATCAACTCCTCAGCTCTTTCGATTGAAGATAGACAAGCAACAGAATGTTTTAATACATGACAAAGTGACTCTATACAAATCCCAAATGCACCCTCAAAATTAAAGTGTAACTATAAGTTCATGGTTGTAAACTACTAGACTATATATATAGCAAATCAACTCTTCAGTCCTAAACCCATCCTTGAAATGAAAGTGTAGCTATAAGCTTGTGGTAGTCTACCACCAGACTACTCCTCAGCTCTTTCCATTGAAGATAGACAAGAAGAATGTTTTAATACATGACAAAGCGACTCTTGTTGAATCCCAAATGCACCCTCAAAATTAAAGTCCAACTATAAGCTCATGGTCGACAACTACTAGACTATATATTACTAGAAAAGTCAACCAAAAGGCTATATCGCAGATCAATTCCTGAATTCTTCCAACTAAAAAACAAGGGAAAATATGTGCTCATGATAGTCAACCAACA
The DNA here is from genome assembly GCA_020310875.1 of Ceratopteris richardii. Lineage (NCBI taxonomy): Eukaryota > Viridiplantae > Streptophyta > Polypodiopsida > Polypodiales > Pteridaceae > Ceratopteris > Ceratopteris richardii. The sequence continues at coordinate 24,562 of MU261425.1, forward strand.
ACCTATATAACGTTATGCATATCACGTCCTCACATTGAGAACATACAAACCCCAAAATAATTTAATATATAACAAAATGAATCTAACCAAACCCCTAATTCACCTTCAAAATGAAAGTGCAACTATAAGCTCATGGTAGGCAACCACCAGACTATATGACAGATCATCTTCTCAGCTCTTGAGATTGAAAACAAACAAATCCTAGAATTCTTACTAGATTGAATCCAGACAAATCCCAAATTCACCCTCAAAATAAAAACCCCAAATTTACACAAAGTGAAAGTGCAACTATAATCTCATGGTATTCAACCAGATGACTATATAGCAGATCAACTCTTTAGTCCTAAAGACATCCTCGAAATGAAAGTGCAGCTATAAGCTCATGAAAGTTAACCACCAGATTATATAATAGATCAACTCCTTAGCTCTTTTGATTGAAGATAGACAAGCATAATGTTTTAGTACATGACAAAGTGAATCTAGACAAATCCCAAACACACCCTCAAAATTAAAGTGCAATTATAAGCTCATGGTTTTCAACTACTAGACTATTTATATAGCATATCAAATCCTGAGCTCCTCAAATTGAAAACAAAGAAACCACAAAATCATTTGATATATACCAAAATGAATCAAGATAAGCATTGAAATCAACCTCAAAATGAAAGTGTAACTATAAGCTCATGGTAATCAACAACTGGACTATATAGTAGATCAACTCCTTAGCTCAGATATTCAGATTCAAAATAGACAAGCCATAGAATGATTTCATATATAAAAAAATGAATAAAAAAAATCCCAAATGCACCCTCAAAATGATAGTGCAACTAAAAGCTCATCATATTCAACCACCAAACTATATAGCATATCAACTCTTGAGCTCTCTAGATTGAAAATAAACAAACCCCAAAATGTAGCATAATGAATCCAAAAAAGTCCCAAATGCACCCTCAAAATGATAGTACAAGTAAAATCTCATCATATTCAACCACCAAACTATACAGCAGATCAGCTCTTGAGCTCTCCAGATTGAAAATAAACAAACCCCAAAATGTACCATAATGAATCCAAACAAATCCCAAATGCACCCTCAAAATGATAGTGCAACTAAAAGCTCATCATTTTCAACCAACAAACTATATAGTAGATCAACTCTTGAGCTCTCCAGGTTGAAAATAAACAAACCTCAAAATGTACCATAATGAATCCAAATGAATCTTAAGTGCACCCTCAAAATGAAAGTGCAACTACAAGTTCATGATAGTGAACCACCAAACTATATAGCCGCTCAGGATTCAAGATTAAGCTCTTGAGCTCTTCATTTTGAAAATAGAGAAACCCAAACCATTTGATATATACCATAATGAATCTCGACAAACCTGAATTCACCCTCAAAATGAAGGTGCCACTATAAGCATATGTTAGTCAACCACCGGACTATATAACATATGAGCCCTTGATCTCTTCAAAATGAGAAATAGAGAAACCCAAGAATGATTTAATAAATACCATAATGAATCCAAACATAGCCCAAATTCATCCTCAAAATGAAGGTGCAACTATAAGCTCATGGTCATCAACCACCAGACTAAATCCTAGATCAGCTCCAAAGCTCCTAACATTGAAAACACAAAAACACCAGAATGATTGAATATTTACCAAAATGAATCTAGACAAACCCCAAATTCACCCTTTGAAGGAAAGTGCAACTATAATCTCTTGGGAGTCCTCCACAAGACTATTTAGCATATGAGCTCTTGATATTGAAATAGGCATGAATACAAACGCAAATATAGATCGAAAATAGACTACATAGATTTAAGGAGGAAAAAGCCATGTCTCTTGAGAACATTTAGAAAAGATTCTAAAAAGTCTTGAGAAAGGTCACTGAACAGTCTAATTGCATGTTTTCCATATGGCACATAAAATCTCTCCTCTCCAACGGTTCTAGGAGGAACGGCTTGGTGGAAACAAGAGTGTAAGAATTTTTCTTGGTATCCCAAATATCTGTAACATAACTGAGCAAAGCATCTATTCACTAATCTGCAAAATCTCTTGGCAAACAAATGGCTATGAAAGCATGCTGTAGATCTTCAAATTCTCCACGATCTTTTCCCTTCAATAATGCCAATCCAAATATGGATTTTTGCATATAAAGATGCAATAAATATAATAAAAGATAGTTATTATCTCCAATATCTCATTCCAAATATATTAAGCTATTGTCATGAAATCTAAAGATGCAATAAATATAATCAAATCATATATATTACCTCAAGAAAATCACTCCAATGACATAACTCTTCTTTTCTTAGAACTTATCCATATTTCAAATATGCCAATCCAATCTATTGAAGAACTTTCACATCCATGTATAGAGAAGAATATTCGAGCATCTAGTGTTTCCAAACCTAATGAGCACCTTGATGTACTTTTAATAAAATTTTGATGTGAAAAACCACGTTCACATGGTGTTGTAGTGGCTCGAATAACCAATGATAGTTGCCATAATTTCATCATTTCTGGAAACATGTTCCACGGTGATTTATTTGACCTGCAAAATTCCCAAGCATCATGCATAGATTCATTTTTTGCAATGCAATACAACATACAACAAAATCTTCTATGTCATTGATACATTTTTGGTAGTGATGTGTGTGAACAAACTAGGACTGTCAGGGCACTTTTTTCCATCTTTAGGAGGTTTTTTTCCCCTGGCTTGTATATACGCCTATTGTCCTAATGGGTCACCTATCTTTGTACATTCTAGTGGTAATACATTTAGTATTGTATGTTGTGCGCCAAGCTTCTTCTTCTTCCTTGTGTTGTTTGCGTGCTTCCGCAGATGTATAACTCCAACAATTGGTATCAGAGTAGGTCACTGCTTCATCGAGGGCATCATTGACACTCCTCCGGTCACAGTCTCAGAATTTCACAAAATTTGGTGAGCATACTTAGGGTGATTAGGCGATTTGAGCTCATTTCAGCCTCTGAATGCATTATCACAGTGCTTGCAGGCTATTTTGTCTTTTTGTGTCAAAGATATATACAAGTTTTGGTTTGCCAGTATAAGCATCTCAAAGTCTACTATAGGTTTAGCAGAACTTGTCAAGGTAGCTCTGCCCAACTTTTTCATATACAATCATTTTTTTGCATGAGGGTAATTTAGTCAGTGGCCATGGCTAAAAGCAGTGATCTATTTCGTATGTTGGTTGTTGAGATAAGTTGGATGATATGAACTACCCATTGTGGGCTTATATGATGCATCATGTATTGGTCACAAAAGGAATGTGGAATATTGTGCAGGGTGTTGAAAAATGTGCTATTACGCCTACAAATACAAGCACTAAAGCTAATGTAGCTCGCATCAAAGATGGTGATATTTTGCAAAATCATGTTCGTGCTGCGGTTCCTATTGCACCTACTATAGAGCAAATTCATTGGGGTGGAAGAGATGCTAAGGCACATGCATTGATAGCCTTGTTTGTCAAACGTGCCATTATTCCTCACATTTGCTCTTGCAGAACAACCAAAGATGATTGGGATACACTTACCACATTGTACCAGGCTAGGAATGAGGCTCGTGTTGCTTACCTATGAAAACAGTTGGAGACTGAGCAAATGAATGAAGGTGATTCTATGGATAGTTTCCTAACAAAGATCAAAGATTTGAAGGAATAGTTAATTTTTGCTGATGAAGTCTTGCCTGGCAGTTCGCTTGTGTAGACTGTTCTGAATTATCTTCCCGATTCATACCAGAGTTTTACTTCTACTCTTCGTTTGATGATGAAAGGAAATCCAAATGCCTTATCATTTGAGGAGTTAGTCTTTGTTCTATTGCAGGAAGATCAGTCTAGGCAGAATAGGTCCATTATGCATGTTGCATATCAAGCTTTCCTGGCTAGTCACAAGGGCAAAGGTAAATGGAGCTCTTCTACTAGTAAGCAAAAATCTGCTAATTCTGCACAAACAAAAAAGGATGACAGAGAAAACAAGAAAACAAAAAAGCAGAAACTGTTTTGCAATTAATGTAAAGCAAATGATCATGTTATAAAGAATTGCCCAAAACTGGCTTCAAAAGAGGCAAAGAAAAAAGAGGTTGGAATGGTTGTTGCAGAGGCCACTACACCAAAAACAGAGTCTGCTAATCTTGTGCATAATGAAGAATGAGCGTTTACTACTGTTTGTAGCTTTGACCCATCTTCTCATGAGCGGTGTATGTCTGTAGTAGACCCAGATGTTTAGTACTTTGATAGTGGGGCAAGCAAACATAGTACCTTGCAGCACAATTTCTTCGCCTACCCCTACAAGGAATATTGTCACATGCGCTAACAACTCCTCTTATCCTATCATGGGAGTTTGTAAGATCATTCTGACTACTAGGGATGGTAGTTCTTTTACATTGTCAAATGCTTTATATGTGCCAAGGATCAAGAAAAAACTATTATCAGTTTCTGCATTAGCCAAGATTGGCTTGGTTGTGAAATTTGTTGATGACAAATGTACAATTCATGATCTCTCAAATGGCAACGTGATTATTGCTTCTAGCATTTTATGTCGTGGGCTGTATAAGCTCATAGATTATGAAAAATCTATGAATGATTCAGCATGTGTAGTACATGATTCTCAGGCCATTTCAGATGCAATGTTTTGGCATGCATGCTTTGGTCATCTGAATTTTGCGAGTTTGCTATGCCTGCCAAAATCCGAAATGGGGTCCACTTTGCCCAAACTTGAGGCACCTGGTAAACATGTATGTGAAGGCTGTATTTTGGGCTTATGGTCCTGTGCAGACACCCTCTTTTGGAAATTATCTTTACTTTGTGTCTTTCATTGATGATTTTTCCAAGCATGCATGGGTATATCCATTGAAAGCAAAGTCTCAAGTGTTTATGTGCTTCAAACAGTTTCAGGTTTTGGCTAAAAATCTATTAGCATGTAAAATGGGCACCCTCCATTCTGATCGAGGGGGGGAATATATGTCTTCTGATTTTAATGCACTTCTGGTTGAACATGGGATAAAACATTAGTGTACAGTGTCATATACACCTCAACAGAATGGAGTTGCTGAACGGAAGAATAGGTCACTCATGGAGATGGTGAGGTGTATGGTCAAGAGCGAGGCTTTACCACATGGCTTGACGCTATTATATGTGCAACATATGTACTTAACCTGTGTCCCACTAAAGCATTGCAGTCTATCACTCCATATGAGGCTTGGCATGGTTTCAAGCCATCTGTTGCTCATTTACTTGTTTTTTATTGTCTAGCATATGCATTAGTGCCTAAACATTGCAAAACATTGGATGATAAAGCAGTGAAATGTATTTTTGTTGGGTATAGTTATGAAAGAAAAGGCTATCGTCTATATCATCCATAGACTAAATGCATTTTGGTTAGCCGTGATGTTGTTTTTGTGGAAGATGCTATTCAGCCATTACTTTCATGTACTAAGGGGACATCTGTTAGCTCCAAAGACATGTATGATACTTTGCTTCCACTTTTTATAGGTGGATAGTATAATGCTAGTCCTAATGAGGCAACTTCTCAACCTTTATAGGTTTATGTGATGATGCAAATCATTCCATTTCTAATGCAAATTTACATGATGCACTTGTTGATGAGAGATTTGATATCGAGGAGGCAAATACTATGCCAAAATGGTTGGCGCAAACTTTGCATGATAGCAAATTAGATGCACCTCTGTCATATCATACTCATTCAGGCTCTCATAGTGCCTCTTTTGCATCAGATTGCTATGCTATGGTTGCGTCTAGTCTCTATGATGAGCATATTGGTGATTTTAAGGCTGATTTGCATGCCTCATTTGAGATGTCTGATTTGGGGCATCTACATCATTATTTGGGCATTCAATTTATGCAAGTTGATGGCGGAATAGCTTTGTGTCAAACGAAATATATTGACACATTATTGGAGTGTTTTGTCCTTGAAGACTACAAACGTATTGCCACTCCTATGGAGATAGGTTTACGATTGAATCTTCATGATGTTGGACATGCATTTGATGTTGTTCTCTATCAGCAGGCTCTCGGATGCTTGGCCTTCTTATGCATTACCCGACCAGATATTCAGTTTGCTATCTCATAGATGAGCGTTTATGCATTGCCCAAGAGTCAAGCATTGGCAGACAGTTAAGTGCATCTTTCGCTACTTGAGTGGTACGCACTTACTTGGATTGTTTTATCCCAAGGGGGATCACTAGTGCTAGATTTACATGCTTTTTTTGGCTGTGAGTGAGCTGGTTGCTATGACACTCATGTATCCACTAGTGGCTTTTGCTTCATGCTTGAGTGTCTGTGGCTCAGATGCCTTATGGCTGATTTGGGTGTTGGTCAGTCCTCTGCCACCACCATCTTCACTAACAGTTAGAGTGCATTGGCAGTTTTGAGGAACCCTGTGTTCCATGCTCACACTAAGCACATTGAGGTGCATTATCATTATGTCAGGGTGAGGTTCTCTGCTAGAGAGATCAGCTTGGCATATGTGCCCACACAGGAGAACATAACAGACCTTTTCACAAAGGCTCTACCTAGGGAGAAGTTTGAAACTTTTTGCAAAGCTTTGGGCTTACTTCCTTTTGTGCATTAATTCCACATAGCTTGGCACTTCCTTATATATGAGTTCCAAGTCCTTGTTCACCGCATCACTCCCAGGGGGGATTTGTTGATATATTTAGGTAGTGATGTGTGTGAACACACTAGGACGGCCCGGGCACTTTTTTCCCTCTTTAGGAGGTTTTTTTTTCACCGGCTTATATATATGCCTATTTGCCTAATGGGTCACTTATCTTTGTACATTCTAGTGGTAATACATTCAATATTGTGTGTTGTGCTCCAAACTTCTTCTTCTTCCTTGTGTCGTTTGTGTGCTTCTACAGACGTCGAACTCCAATAAGATCTGCATATATCAAATGTTTGGATATCAACATTCAGTCAATTAATCAATCGCTCCAACCACTCAAGGGTTATTCTCTCTCTCTCTCTCTCTCCCTTCTCTCTCTCTCTCTCCCTTCACTGCATCCGATGGATAAGAAGATGGGTTGAATACCTTAAAAGCATTGAATACTGGAATATCTTCAAAGCGCTTATTCAATGCATTTAAAATAGTCTTCATGCATATTTGAGCCGTAGAAATGCATTCTTCAAGAGAGCCAATCTCTTTTGCATCACAACTTGGTAAGGCATTTAAATCTATCACATTGCATTCTTCTTCATCCTCTGATTCACTAATTTCTTTTGCTTTTTCTTTCTTTTTCTGAATAGGTATAGGCTCAATCCTTAGTACATGAGTGCAAACCTTTCCATCAGCATCCTCATATTATAGAATATTTTCAATCGTCCTCTTTTAAAATGATTTAGATTGGGATGAACTAACAGCAAAATCTTGAATATCACTGCAAAGATATCTTCTTGTAAGATTTTCAAACGTGAAATCTATCAATGCACTAATGGTTGTTATACCTATTTCTTGCTTTTGAAACTCAAGATTTAACTTATTGAGCTCCATCAACACATCATCCAAAAAATGAATCATAAATTGAGCTGCATAAATATTATCATATTTGTACCACTTTTTTTTTCTTGAGGACTCCATTGTTCAAGAAAAGTTGCCATAACGCTTATAAGCCTTTCATTACACAACTTCTTGAAAGCCACCGCACTCCATGGATTTGCAAAGCTTTGATATCCATGATGTGGTACTCGGTCATAATTTTCCATAGTTCAACATGTCTTTTGGAAGACTTTCCTAACCAAGAATGCATATCAACAAATGCATACACATGTGGATGATCTATAAATTCATCTTTTGCAATGAGTGCTTGCCTATGTGCAATATAATGCACACCCATTATACATGGAAGGATTTCTTGAAAATGAGAAACTACCCCTATTTTGTGACCTGTCATAACAGACACACCATCTCTTGCTATTGCAACCAGTTTTTCAAGTTCAAGAAGATTATCTTTAATGAATATACACAAATCCTCAAATATGTCTTTTGCATTTCCACTTCCCATGGGTAGCAATTCAACAAAGGCACATTTTGCTAAGCCTTTTCCTGCATCAGTCAAGTATGAAACATAAACTATCAAATGATTCTTGATGCTGCGATCAATACTATGATCCATATTCTTGTGAAAAAGGTACATTCGGTGTGTCCAATTCACACAATAGTTCACAATGATGAGGATATTTTTCTAATGGTATATCTTTAAGTGCACAAAAGTAAACAACTTTCATACTTTTCATAATTCTTGTTTGCTCTAAATGATTCACGGCATTTATCCCATGATCAAGTGAGCCCTTACCTTCAGCATCTATGTGTTTTTTTTCTTTCAAAACACGTTCACCATCTCCATGCTTTGCACTAGAAGCATGATCATGTAAAGCTGAGATGATGATGCTTGAAGAACCATTTTGAGTGTATGGATTCAATTTTTTGGCCTCTTCACAATAGGTACATTTGATTCTCTCTTTGTTCAAAATAGATTTGCATAAATAAGCCCAAGGATGCAAAACTGTCCATTGATTTCTCCATCTTCTACACTTCCTTTGGGCTTCTTGATTAGCAGCATTATTAGTATTATCCACTATCACATGAACATTGACATTTGCACTACTTGAACTACTTATATCGATATAATTACTACTACCCATACCTCTCTCACCATCTAAATCATTAACATGTGCATAAGCAACATCTCCTTGATGATGTTTCGACAAACTTTTAGCTTGTGCATTAGTTGATCGCTTATTTAGAAAATCTTGTAACTGTGGCTAAAACCATTTCTTCATGATGGATGAAGTATCTAAGATCTTGTTAAGATCCATCATGCCAAAGTATGTAAAATAAGAAATAACAAAAATCCAATTTCATAATAAATAATATTTATCAAACTTCAGCCAAAGAAACATACTGAAAACAAGACTTCTCTCTAACACCATAATATTCAGGAATACACCATGAATCTCTTTAAATGGAGAAAATACTAAAATTTTCATCTTATGAGAAGAGCATACAACCTTCAATTCAGAAATATGCTTTACAAATTAGAAAAAGGTTACAATGAGCAAAAGGGATTATTGAACATATACACGAAGTTTACATTCAAGGAAAATTTGACACATAACAGAGTCTATCCACTCTCTACAAAATTTATAAAAAGAGCATGGAGCTTTCAATTCAAAACTATGATCTTCAAATAAGAAATAGGTTACAATGAATAGAAGGGATTATTGAATTTTGCTCAATATATTAGATTCAAGGAAAATTGGACATATAACATAGTATTTCCACTCCCTACAACATGCAAAAAGAAAGTAGTGGAAAATTCTAATCAAACCTGAAAGTAAGTAATACAAGGTACTAATAAGTACTTTTCATGAAAATGAGAACGTACATAACACCTATGTCCTAGTACTAATACTTGTCACTAAATCCTAGGTACTTATCAATACTTATCATGAAAAACAATGGGATGCTAGCATGACAAATGATAAAAAGTTGTAAAATTAGACTAAAAAAACATGACAACCAACACCAATAAATCATCTCTGTTGAAAATCATTGAATATACACAATAAATTTTATGATAACTGCAATAGTGGATTCAGGCTAAATGTTTGAAAGGTCTCACATGCATCTCTCTTAAAGCCATCCTTTATGACTGTAACCAATAGCTTGCTCGGTGTACATAAATTAGACAAGTTCCATTTCACCCAAACCTTGATTTAACAACTGACAAAACAAAACTATAACTCTGTAAATAAATTCATCGAAGATAAAACTAATCCAAAAACACAATTTTACAAAAAAAAGGGTGTAGCAATCCGACTCTTGTGATAAAATCATTTTTTATAGACCAAAACATAAGCAAACTTTGCTAGTATGAAGTCTTATCAATGCTTATCATGAAAAACAATGTGATGCTAGTAGGACAAATGATAAAAAAGTTGCAAACTAGACTAAAAAAACATGACAACTAGCACCAATCAATAATCTTTGTTGAATATCATTGAACGTACACAATAGAGTTTATGATGATTGCAATAGTGGATTCAGGATGAATGCTTGAAAGGTTTCAAATGCATCTCTCTTAAAATCATAACGAGTAGCCTGCTTGGTGTACATAAATTAGACAAGTTCCATTTCACCCAGACCTTGAATTAACAACCGACTAAACAAAACTATAATTTTGTAAATAAAAAGTTGCAAAACTAGATTAAAAAAACATGACAACTAGCACCAATAAATAATCTTTGTTGAAAATCATTGAATGTACACAATAGAGTTTATGATAAGTGCAATAGTGGATTTAGGCTGAATACTTGAAAGGTCTCACATGCATCTCTCTTAAAACCATAACTAGCAGCCTACTTGGTGTACATAAATTAGACAAGTTCCATTTCTCTCAAACCTTGAATTAACAACCGACTAAACAAAACTATAACTTTGTAAATAAATTCATTGAAGATAAAACTAATGCAAAAACACAATCTTACAAAACAAAAGTGCAGCAATCGGACTCTTGTGATAAAATCCTTTTTTTCAAACAAGAACATAAGCAAGCTTTGTGAGTATGAAGCCTTATCAATACTTATCACAATGAGATGCTAGGATGACAAATGATAGAAATTTGCAAAACTACACTAAAAAAACATGACAACCACCACCAATAAATAATCCTTGTTGAAAATCACTGAATATACACAATAGAGTTTATGATAACTACAATACTAGACTCAAGCTGGATACTTGAAAGGTCTCACATGCATCTCTCTTAAAACCATAACCAGTAGCGTGCTTAGTTTACATAAATTAGACAAGTTCCATTTCACCCAAAACTTGAATTAACAACCAGCTTAAAAAAATGATAACTATGTAAGTCGATTCACTGAAGATAAAACTCATGCAAAAACACAATCTTACAAAAAAAAGTGCAACAGTCAGAATCTTTTGATAAAATCATTTTTTATAGACAAGACCATATGCAAGCTTTGTGAGTATGAAGCCTATCCATAGATGGACATTGATTGTAAAGACTCTTTCAAAATAGAAGAGCAAATTAAATTGCACTGACACACAAAGCTACAAACCAACTGCATAAGTGGGACAATGGAATACTTTCTACCACATGCCATTTGCTTACAACAATTATAAAGACTCTTTCAAAATAGAAGAACAAATTAAGTTGCATATAAACACAAAGCTACAAACCAATTGCATAAGTGGGACAATGGAATACTTTCTACCACATGTCATTTGCTTATCATGGAGATAACATGTACGTCCAACACTCAAAGCAAACATTCTTTTTACAAACTCGAAATTCAAAAAACCTTCTCAAAGTGGGCAAGAACAAGGGCTCCTATAAGTATCTCTAATATCTAACCATGAATACCATATCCACCAACTAATATCCATGGAAAAATTATAAATGTACTCCTTGAGAGAGTTCTCCCAAGTACTCATGTACTTCAAAGATCATAACCAAAGCTATTATGAAATCGCTTAGACCAGTTCCATGTACAAATAATCATAATTGAAACTTCAATGAGTTTGAAGTTCATAACCAAAACATCAAATATCATAACCAAAAGAAAATGTATGGAAGCTATATCATAAGATCATATAGACCAAATACATGAATATAAATAGATTTAACAACACAAACATAACCATGAATGGCCTCCATAAAGTACAAAAAAATAATTTTAGACTCCATTTGAGACCACAAATAAGCCCTGGAACCTAATTTTTTTAACTAGGCCAGACAGTAGGTCTAGACAGGGTCAAAACTACTCCAAAAACTATAAAAAGAGCTAGAGAGCTCATTTTTGAGGTTAGCCTGTTAGAGATTTGAGCTTTTTTAAGAGAGTTCTTTTGTAATAGAAGCTTTCTATTGTTTCACTCTTCGTTCTTGCCTTGTGTGCATGTGTGTGTGTATGTGTGTGGATGCTTGTGTGCTTCTAACTCATGCACTTGTGCCCTCACTTGCTCATGGTCTTCATACCAGTCCTCGCATCTCCACAGATTGACATTTATGAGGTGGATCTCCTCCCATTGGTACTTACCATTGTGCTAGAGAGACACCTACATTGATACCAATTGTTTGAGTTTGAGGTCTATAGAAACACATGAATAGCACAAGGAAAAAGAAGAGCTTGGAGAATAACACAATACTGAATGTATTACCAAGAAAATATATACAGATAATTGATCTATTAGGGTTGTAGGCATATATACAAGTTGGGGGAAAAGCCTCCTAAAGATAGAAAAAAGTGCCTCGATAGTCCTAATTCTATTTGCACACATCACTATCAAAACATATCAATATTACGGGCTATAGAAATTGGGATGTGATGAGGAAAATAGGTGAAAAAGATTGTATGCATACAATTTTGAGCTTGCAAAGATACCCGTGTTACTCTTTTCATTTCATCTACCACGATACACACCAACATATTCTAAGAATCATAGCTTTGTGATTGAATCTTTGTTTTTGAAGATCTTGGTGTTATTTGAAATCTTATCTTCTCAAATTTGGTCTACAACAAATGAATGCCATTTGGGCAAGATTTGATAGGTGAAAATAGGTCTGTAGCATTCGAGTATAAGTTAGTCAATCTATTCTTGCCATTATTTTGGTGCTTTTAGTATCCCATTTCACTTTCGTAACTTGGACAAGCATCATGTCATTGAAGCGAAGACATTGGACCACATTGCAAGCTTAGGGAGGAATGGTGAGAAGTGCTCATTTTTTCTTCATTTGAGCTTTTGTGGCACTTTGGAGTAGATTATGAAGCTATTTTTGGTGGTTTATGCTATAAAAATCATTCTCGAGCCAACCGAATATTTCCAACTTATTTTGGGCCTAGAAAGAACCTTATTGGAGATTTACCACCTTAAAGTTTCTTTGGATAGCTTGGAAGTCATCATGGAAGTGTTTTTGTGTCATTTTTCTCTCCTTATGTTTGTAAAATATATTATCTTGTTAGCTCTCTACTTTTACATTTGGGGGAGGGGGGAACATGGAACCAGAGGGCCAAGAAAAGGTAGGATACACTTTCTCACCTAAAGATAAAACACTAGATGAGCAATATCAAAAAATGAAAGAGACTGAACAAGAGGATGATCAATATACTAACCTCTATGATACATTCATTACTCATAAACAATTCAAACAACTCAAAGGACAAACCCAAAGATTAGAGACTATCATAGTTAACATGACCTCACTCATAGAATAATTAAGATGCAAGTGCTCTTTTTAGAGTCACACATTAGCTCTTTTGAAGGAAAGAGAAAATTCTTCTCTTCTCATGCCTGAGATGGCTAGGAAACCCAACCTAGAAAACCCAATGGGAAAAGCTCTATGGAGACTATCCTCCTGAAAGACTTAAAGCCATTAATCTTTATAAGGGAGGACTACGAGAGCAATAAGGATGCGATATACTATCTTGCAAAAGTGGAGAGACTTGCATCAATCGAAATGAACCCCAATTGAGTATCATGTACTAGAAGTGATGCTTTCCATCGGTCCATGAGTTTACAAGTGGTGGACGAGTCTCAAGAAGGTGAATTCCATCCCTACTAACTAGACTCACTTTGAAACTCTTTTCCTAAAAGATTTTGTTCAAGAGAACAAAGAAGAGAGGGACTGGGATGAGTGGCATAGGATTACACAAAGAGGTATACCATTATATGTCTACATATCCCACTATCGAGAGATAATAATGAAACTGAAGGGGATTCATTACTTTTAAAAGAATAAGAGGTTTGTGAGAGGCTTAAATAAATCCATCAAGTTGGAAGTAAAAAGAAAACATACCAAAGACATTTGAGGATGCTATCAAATATGCACAAATTTATGAGGACCATAATCATCCTCAATACATGGGAAATATGCACTAATTTATGAGATAGATTAGCCCCTCAAATCTTTTAGCATCACTAAGTTCAAGAAAAAGGTAGTCATGGGAAAAAAAATACACATTAAGAAATAAAAACCACAAGATTCAAAATTGCCTATAGAGTATTATGAAAAGACCAACAGGGAAAACTTGTACTATAGGTATTTGTCTCCAAACCATGCAAAATGAAACTATCCATTACATAAGGGGGAAAAGAAGAAAGAACTAGGAACTAGTACGATCCTTAAAAGGACAAAAAGGTGGTCCATCTTGTGTAGACACTTTTGATACATAGCAACTCAAGTTGCAAGGAGGTTTCATGGACACAAAGGAAACCATCCTAAACCTTAGATTCCATGTGACTTTCTATATCTAATGATTGGTTCACTATTTGGAGGACTAATGCTTCCATCACGTCTAGAACATACCAAAATCCTTATATTGACTATCTACTTGCTTGATTTTGACATTCGAAGGTCCTACTTTGGATTTTTAACATCATCAATGATATCATCAATTTGTAATGGCCCATGAACACCTATATAAGGAGAGATCGACCACATACATCCTTAGTTTTTCTAATGGCAGTCTTGGAAGCTCAAGGTGTCATGATCTCCAAGTTAATACTTTCCAAGTTTTGGTATGAGTTCTAGTCTTGTTCCTTGTTCTAGTCCTGTTTAGTCTAGTATTGTGGACATACCATCTTGTCCTCTTGTAACCGCATAGTACGAGATCCTCTCTAGCTATTTCTTATACCTAGTTCATCTCCCTCAAGGGAGTTCTTGTAACTAAATTATCTTACTTCATACCTACGATCTTGTGTTGTGGGATCTCTTATATTTTATCTAGTCTAGTTATCCATATCTATCAGTCTCGGATTGTGGGAATTCTTGTAATAATTTTATATTCTTGTATTATTTCCCTTGCATGTTGATCTTGTAATCAAAAGCGTATTTTCAAAATCTTATTCAACTCTAATGAGAGAGCACAATCTAGTGCTCCCCTGATATTTTGGCAAGACTAGCTTCTATCCAAGACTAGGCATCATGGAGAACATAGTTGAACAAATTGTGGCATTGCTTCAAAATCTCTAGCAATAAGCCCAACACCTAACGCATTGACAAACACAAGTTGAGATGGGGCATCTCGTGCATGTAGGTCAACTTATCCAAGAATTAAAAGAACAAATCATGAATCTTCAAGCAAATCAAGCAAGCATTCAAGTAAATCAATGCTCCAACTCATCCATCATAAAAAAAGCTAAGATTTGCATGTCAAAAGAGTTTAATGGTCATTGTGCAAAGTTCCTCTTGTAGAAAGTTAAATTGTACATTTGTATGTAGCTTGATACATACCCTATTGAGGCATCCAAGGTCGATTTTATTGAGACCTTGCTCTGTGGTCAAGCATTATCATGGTTTTCTCCAATCTTAGAGAAGGACATGGTAGTACTTCATGACTATGAGGGGTTTCTTTGAGATCTCACGACCACATTTGGAGGTGCACATACAAGTCGAGTGGCAGAAACAAAAATTCAGAAGCTGCATCAAGGTAACTACCCTGCCTCTACCTATGCAACAAAATTTAGTTGATTGATATGTGATCTCACTTCCAATGAGGATTATTTCATAAGCCAATTTAGATGGCATTAAGAGGTGATGTGGAAGAGCTTATACTCATGATGCTAGAGGACAAGGCATTGAATGGATATATGATCCGAGACATTAAATGTGATAATTGCCTTTTTGAAAGAAAAAAAGAAAAACAAGTAGAAGGAAGAATTTACCAATGGAAATCATTGCAGCCCACTCCTAGAGAAGAGCCTATGCAGATAGACATGACTAGGTCCCAACCTCTAACCCACACATGAGAAATAGAGAAGGAGAGATAACAAGTTATGCCTCTACTATGGAAACCCTAGCCTGATTGTAATTAATTGTACCAACAAGAGGAAAAAATACAAAGTTGCAGTCACCCTTTTAGAGAAGGAAAATGAGGAAGTCTAGTTGTAACAACTGGACCACAATATAACAAAGTTTCTCATAATTTGAGCAATACCCATAGAAGCATGCCCAACCCATGTCAAGTTGATCATTCTTGAGAAGACCCTTTCCCTTACAACTTTAGTAGATTTGGGAGCCTCCCCATGTTTTATCGATGAAGGATTGGTAAATAAACATAAGTTTCTAGTACTTCAAAAGAACAAACCACTAATATATAAAGTGGTAGATGGAAGACCTCTAGTATTTGGGAATATAACAAAGAAGACTGCACCATTAAGAGAAAATGTTGTTGATCATGATTCTCATATATTTTACAATGTAATATCAAGTCCAATGAGCCTTGCTATCATGGGAATGCCTCGGCTAAAAAGCATTATCCATACATTCATTGGGAAAAGAGTAAAATCACTTGTCAAGATATCCAAAAGAACCCGACATGTGTAGGATCCAAAGCCCTCATACATGCAATAAGAAAGGAACCAATATATATGATCTATGCCAAACCAACTCAAGAATCCAAGAAAGATGATCCAATGAAGCTGCCTACTCAATACAAAGTTTTTTAAGATGTTTTTGAAAAGAGGAATGTAGATATTCTCTGAGATCATAGATCTTATGTTTGTGCCATAGAACTTCAAGAGGGAGTGCAACCACCCTTTGGAACAATCTATAGACTATCCTTAGAAGAACATACAAAATTATGCAAGAATATCAATGAGAATCTAGCCAAGGGCTTTATCAGACGGTCAAAGTCTCCTACAAGAGCCTCTATCTTGTTTGTAAAGAAGAAGGATGGGACTCTCTGAATGTGTGTAGTCTATCGTGAATTGAATAAGATCACTATAAAAAAAATACTCCCTACCACTTGTATCAGAGCTCTTGGAGTTCCTTGGAAATGCAAAGCTCTTCACAAAGAGTGACCTTCAAGGAGCTTACTACCTTGTTAGGATTAGAGAAGGAAGACAAATAGAAGACAACATTTTGAACAAGATACAAACATTTTGAACATGTAGTTATATCATTCGATCTCACAAATGACCGAGCAATCTTTCAACATATGATGAATGATATCTTTCAAGAATATCTAGATGATTTTGTGGTAATATACCTAGATTATATCTTTATATTCTCCAAAAATATAGAGGAGCATGAATGTCCAGAGAAATTAACAGAAAAAGGTTATATGAAAAATTGGAGATTTTCTCTTCCCATCAGACAAAAGTGGAGTTTCTAGGGTACATTGTCTTAGATAAAGGAATTTTGATGAATCCTAAAAAGATCAAGACAATCTTTGATTATCAACCATCTTTGTGTGTTCAAGATGTACAATGCTTTCTAGGGTTTGCCAAATTTTATAGGATATCTATCATAGATTTCTCTATGATAGTGACACCTTATATAAGCTTATAGGAAATGCAAAATTCTCATGGATTGAAGAAGTAGAAAAAGCCTTTCAGAACCTGAAATCAACATTCACCACCTGTCTAATTTTACTTCACCCTAATTCTACAAATCTTTTTTCCTAGAGACATATGCATCAGTCTTTGCCTCGTCGGGCCATTTCATCCCAACATGGGGATGATGGACACCTACATTCAACTTCATATCATTCAAGTAGCTTCTCTCATCTAGAGATAAATTATGAAATCCATGATGAACAATTTCTTGCAACAGTGGATGCATTTGATGTATGGCATCATCATATGAAAGGAGGAGCCCATAAAGTTACTATTTACATAGATCACAAGAATTCAGAGTACTTTATGACCATCTGCATCCTCAATAGATGGCAATCTCGATTGAGTAACTTTCTATCAATGTTTGATTTGGTCATGTTGTGTTGGAGTTAGACTTCTACGGAAGCACGTGAACAGCACAAGGAAGAAGAAGAAGCTTGGAGCACAACACACAATATTGAATGTATTACTAGAGAATGTACAAAGATAAGTAGCCCATTAGGGCAATAGGCATATATATAAGCCGAGGGAAAAAAACCTCCTAAAGAGGGAAAAAAGTGCCCCGGTGGTCCTAGTGTGTTCACACATATCACTACCTAAATATATCAACAAATCTCCCCTCGGAGTGATGCGGTGAACAAGGAGTTGGCACTCATGTATAAGGAAGTGCCAAGCTATGTGGAAATCACTCCACAAAAGGAAGTAAGCCCAAAGCTTTGTGGAAAGCTTCAAACTTCTCCCTAGGCAGAGCCTTCGTGAAAAGGTCTGCTATGTTCTGTTGCGTGGGCACATATGCCAAGCTGATCTCCCCAGCAGAGAACCTCTCCCTGACATAGTGATAATGCACCTCAATGTGCTTACTGCGAGCATGGAACACAGGGTTCCTCGCAACTGCCAATGCGCTCTAACTATCAGTGAAGATGGTGGTGGCAGAAGACTGGCCAACACCCAAATCAGCCATAAGGCATCTGAGCCACACACACTCAACAGTCGCTGTGAAAGCTGCCCTATACTCAGCCTCACAACTAGAAGTGGCCACAGTAGGCTGCTTCTTGCTCAACCAAGATATACATGAGCTACCAAGCATGAAGCAAAAACCACTGGTGGACACACGAGTGTTATAGCAACCAGCCTAATCTGATTCAGAAAAAGCATGAAAATCTCGCGGTAGTGATCCCCCCTTGGGATAAAACAACCCAAGTATCCGAGTACCACTCAAGTAGCGAAAGATGCGCTTAACTGCCTTCCAATGCGTGACTCCTGGGCAATGCATAAACCTGCTCATCTGTGAGACAGCAAACTGAATATCTGGCCGAGTAATGCATAAATAAATCAAACATCCCACAGCCTACTGATAGAGAACAACATCAAATGCATCTCTAGCATCATGAAGACTCAATTGTAAACTTGTCTCCATAGGAGTAGCAATAGGCTTACAGTCTTCAAGGCCAAAACGCTGCAATAATATGTCAATATATTTTGTTTGACACAAAGCCATCCCACCATCAACTTGCATAAACTGAATGCCCAAATAGTGATGCAAATGCCCCAAATCAGACATCTCAAATGAGGCATGCAAATCAGCCTTGAAATCAGCAATATGCTTCTCAATAGGACCAGTGAGCAGCATGTCATCAACATAGACAACAATGATCAGAAGCACATCATTAGCATGCTTAACATATAAGGTGCTTTCAGTTGGATTGTTCTTAAAACCATGTGCAATCAGATAGGCATGTATCTTCTCATACCAAGCACGTGGTGCTTGCTTTAAACCATATAATGCCTTCTTTAACCTGCACACCTGGTTTTCATGCCCTTTCTGCACAAAGCCATGGGGCTGAAAAACATACACTTCTTCATGCAAGTCACCATTCAGAAATGTTGTTTTAATGTCCAACTGATGTACATTCCAACCATGATGGGCTGCAAGTGCACAAATGCTCCGAATAGTAGTCATACGGCATGTAGGTGCAAAGGTCTCATCAAAATCAATGCCTCTTTCTTGTGCATAACCCTTTGCAATAAGCCTAGCCTTATACCTGTCAATTGTACCATTAGGTTTATGCTTCAGCTTGTATACCCACTTAGTGCCAATGGCCTTCTTGCCAGGAGGCAAGTCACATAAAGACCATGTACTATTCTTCATTATAGCATCATATTCAGATTGCATAGCAGCCATCCAATTTTCTGAATTTTGTGCTTCATCAAAAGAAACACGCTCATTCTCATCATAGAGACTAGACGCAGCCATAGGATAGCAATCTGATGCAAAGGAGGCACTATGAGAGCGTGAACGAGTACGATATGACAAAGGTGCATCTAATTTGTTGTCATGCAAAGTCTGCACCAGCCATTTTGGCATAGTTTTTGCCTGCTCAATATCAGCTCTCTCATCGACAAGTGCATCATGTAAATCTGCATCAGAAATGGAATGATCTGCATCATTACATGAAACCTGCAAAGGCTGAGGAGTTACCTCATTAGGACCAGCACTAGACTGTCCACCTGTAAAAAGAGGCATCAAAGTATCATACATGTCTTTGGAGCTAACAGATGTCTCCTTAGTACATGAAAGCAATGGCTGAATAGCATCTTCCACAAAGACAACATCACGGCTAACCAAAATGCATTTAGTCTGTGGATGATACAGACGATAGCCTTTACTTTCAGAACTGTACCCAACAAAAATACATTTTACTGCCTTATCATCCAATTTTCTGCGATGTTGTTCAGGCACTAATGCATATGCCAAACAACCAAAAACACGCAGATGAGCAACAAATGGCTTGCGGTCATGCCAAGCCTCATATGGAGTGATAGACTGCAGCGCTTTAGTGGGATATCTGTTAAGTACATATGCTGCACACATGACAGCCTCAAGCCAGAAACTATGTGGTAAAGCCTGACTCTTGACCATACACCTTGCCATCTCCATGAGTGACATGTTCTTCCGTTCAGCAACTCCATTCTGTTGAGGTGTATACGGCACTGTACACTGGTGTTTTATCCCATGTTCAGCCAGAAATGCATTAAAATCAGAAGACATATATTCCCCCCCTCGATCAGAACGGAGGGTGCCCATTTTACATGCTGACAGATTTTTAGCCAAAACCAAAAACTAATTGAAGCACAAAAACACTTCGGACTTTGCCTTCAATGGATATACCCATGCATGCCTGGAATAATCATCAATGAAAGTCACGAAGTAAAGATAGTTTCCAAAAGAAGGTGTCTACATAGGACCACAGACATCACTATGTACAAGCTGCAATTTCTGCGTAGCCCAAACTGAACTATCTTTTGAAAAGGAGGAACGCTGCATTTTGCCCAAAATACAGCCTTCACATACATGTTTTCCAGGTGCCTCAAGCTTGGGCAAAGAAGACACCATATCAGATTTCTGCAGGTGTAGCAAACTAGCAAAATTCAGATGACCAAAGCGTGCATGCCAAAGCTTTGCATCTGATATAGCCTGAGAATCATGAACTGCACATGCCGAATCATTCACAGATCTTTCATAGTCTATGAGCTTATACAGCCCACGACATAAAATGTCAAAAGCAATAATAACATCGCCATTTGACAGATCATGAATTGTACATCTGTCATCAACAAATTTCACAACCAAGCCAATCTTGGCTAATGCAGAAACTGATAACGGATTCTTCTTGATCCCTGGCACAAATAAAGCATCTGACAAGGTGAAAGAACTACCATCAGCAGTAGTCAGAATGATCTTACCAACTCCCATAACAGGATAAGAGGAGTTGTTGGCGCATGTGACAGTATTCCCTGTAGGGGCAGGCTCGAGTGAAGAGAAGAAACTGCGCTGCGAGGTAATATGTTTGGTCGCCCCACTGTCAAAGTACCAAACATCTGAGTCCACTGCAGACATGCACTTCTCATGAGAAGATGGGTCAAAACTGCAAACAGTAGTAAACGCCCATTCTTCTTCCTGCACAAGATTAGCAGACTCTGTTTTTGGTGTAGAGGCTTCTGCAACAACCATTCCAGCCTCCTTTTTCTTTGCCTCTTTTGCAGCCAGTTTTGGATAGTTCTTTATGATATGATCATTCCCTTTACAGTACTTGCAAAACAATTTTTGCTTTTTTGATTTCTTCTCATCTTTATCCTGGTTCTTCGAATGTGCAGCATTTGCGGATTTCTGCTTACTAGTAGAAGAGCTCCATTTTCCTTTGCCCTTCTGACTAGCCAGGAAAGCTTGATCTGCAACACGCATAATGGACCTGTTCTGTCTGGACTGATCTTCCTGCAACAGAACAAAAACTAACTCCTCAAATGATAAGGCATTCGGATTGCCTTTCATCATCAACCGAAGAGTAGAAGCAAAACTCTGGTATGAATCAGGAAGACTATTCAGAACGGTCTGCACAAGTGAGCTATCTGGTATAACCTCATCAACAGAAATCAACTGTTCCTTCAAGTCTTTGATCTTCGTTAGGAAACTGTCCATAGAATCACCTTCATTCATGTGCTCACTCTCCAACTGTTTTCGGAGGTAAGCAACACGAGCCTCATTCCTAGCTTGGTACAATGTGGTAAGTGTATCCCAAGCATCCCTAGCTGTTCTGCAAGAGCGAATGTGAGGAATAATGGCACGTTTAAGAGACAAAGCTATCAATGCATGTGCCTGGGCATCTCTGCCATCCTAACGAATCTGCTCTGCAGTAGGTGCAATAGAAACAGCAGCACGAACAGGAATCTGCACAATATCATCTTCGACACCATCTTCATCAGCTCCAGCACCTGTATTTGTAGTACCTGTTGTTACAGGTGTAACAGGATGTCTTTCAACACCCTGCACAATGTTCCATAATCCTTTTGCAACCAATACATGTCGCATCATATAAGCCCACAATGGGTAGTTGGTACCATCCAACTTATCCTAAACAACCAACATACTGAATACATCACTGCTTTCAGCCATGGCCAGCGACTAAAATACCTTGATGTAGAAAATTGACTGTATCTCAAAAAGTTGAACAAAACTACCCAGACGAGTTCTGCCAGACCTGTAGCAGACTTCGAGACGCTTAAACTGGCGAACAGAAACTGGTATATACCTTTGGCACAAAAAGATGAAATAGCCTACACAAGCGCTACGATAGTGCATTCGGAGGCCGAAACGAGCTCAGATCGCGATTTCGGCACCACAGAGCGAAGCCGTTTTGATCTCGGAAATACCCTGAGTATGCTCACCAAAATTCGTACGATTCTGAGACTGCAAACGGACGAGAGTTGACGGTGCCCTAGACGAAGCGACGACCTGCTCTGATACCAATTGTTGGAGCTAGACTTCTGCGGAAGCACACAAACAACACAAGGAAGAAGAAGAAGCTTGGAGCACAACACACAATACTGAATGTATTACTAGAGAATGTACAAAGATAAGTAGCCCATTAGGGCAATAGGCATATATATAAGCCGAGGGAAAAAAACCTCCTAAAGAGGGAAAAAAGTGCCCCGGCGGTCCTAGTGTGTTCACACACATCACTACCTAAATATATCAACATGTTGTACTTTCCAGGATGTAGCAATGTCATTCAAATGCCTTGTCAGGAAGATCTTAGCTTGCACCAAAGAAAGGCAAAGAGGTGTTTGATCAACAAGAGAGTGTATTATCCAAGCCTAAACATCTCTACTTAGTAGCTATCTCTTGAAGCCATAAAAAAGATTCCACCTTGACCCATCTGATTCGTAAGACTCTACCACATGAAGAATTGTTTTTTGAACTTCAAGTGGAAAATTCAAGAAAGGAAAGTTCATGAAGTAAATGAGTTCCAAGAAAGTGATGGGTTACTATTCTATAAGAACTTTTTGTATGTCCCTCAAGGAAAGGCCATGATCCAAGTACTTGATCAATGTCATGGTAACCTTGTAGTAGGACGTTTTGGAGGGAATAAAACAATAGAACTCATACCAAGGGATTTTTGGTGGCCTCGAATGTGGAAGGAAGTCAAAGAATATATCTGAACCTATGACACTTGCAATAGATCTAAGGTGTCATGCCATAAACCTCATGGTCTCTTGCAACCTTACCCATTCTAGAAAGGCCATGGTCTTCAATATCTATGGATTTCATCATACATGTACCAAGGTTCCATAAGTATGATGCCATTCTTGTTATTGTGAATATATTTACAAAGATCGCACACAAGGCAATCATAGGTGCAATCACTGCTAGAATTTTTCTCAAATACATCTTTAGGCTTCATGGGTTGCTTGATGATATTTTTAGTGATCAAGGTTCACAATTCATATTAGGCTTTTGGAATAGTCTTTTCAAGCTCCTTGGTGTTCAAGTTAAGATATCTACAACCAATCATCCACAGACCGATGGACAAACAGAACGAGTGAATTAAGTCCTAAAACAGTATCTTCATTGTACCATCAACTACCATCAAAATGATTGAATTGAGATTTTATCCTTTGTAGAGTTTTCCTATAACAACAGTGTTCATACATCTACTAAGTAGACTTACTTCTTTGAAAATTATGGACAATACCCAAGGATGGATATACAAATCTCAAATCATGTCAAGAACCCAACTGTCAAAGATAAGACCCAATACCTCATGGATATACACCAAGAACTCAAGCAAAATATCCATGGAGCACAAGAAAAATACAAGTATTATGTAGATCAACATCATGTTGAAAATCCATCCTATCACATTGGGGATAAAGTGTGGTTATTGAGAAATATTTTTTTGATTTCAAGGCCCTGTGCAAAATTAGACCATCAAAGATTTGGTTGTTCCATCATTTTGCCCGTGATTAATCTAGTCACCTTAGCTCTAACTACTTAAATGCCATGATAATACAACCACTTTTCCATGTATCCATGTTGAAATTATATTAGATTTCATCATTGAGCGAGGACAGATCTATCACTTCACCACCTATCAGGTTGATGATCATGAAGAATTCGAAGTTGAGCATGTCCTAGATTTGAGAATATTCTGAGGAAGATTGGAGTATCTTGTTCATTGGAAAGGGTATGACATCAATGATCACACTTGAGAACCTATAGAAAACCTTCAAAGGGCATCAATCAAGGTTCAATAATTCCATAAGAAAAATTCAATGAAGCCAAGACTAGAGAACATGGTTGCTCCTCGTGGAGCTCCTCACTTGAGCGGGAGGTGATATCATGGGGAAAAAAGAAAACAATCATGAAACTCAATTTCCATGTGACTTTATACATCTCCTTATCAATTAATAATTTGGAGAAAGTAATGCTTCCATCACATCTACAATTGATGAAATCCTAAGATGGATTGTCTAGTTGCTTGATTTTGACATCTAGCAGTCTTGTTTTGGACTTCTAACATCATTGATGACATCATCAATTTGTAAACACCCTTGAACTCCTATATATGTATGCATCCTCACTCTTTCCAATGCCAATCTTGGAGCTCAAGGAGTCACGATCTCTAAGCGAGTATATTCCAAGTTTCGATTCCAGTTCTAGTTGTGTTCCTTGTTCTAGTCGTATTTAGTCCAGTATTGTGGACAACTCGTCTTTCTATATTGTAATCTTGTAGTAAGAGATCCTCTCCAACTATTTCTTGTATTTAGTTCATCTCCCTATAGGGAGTTCATGTAACTCAGAGATCTTGTTTCATACCTATGATCCTTGATTGTGGGATCTCTTGTATCTTTTCTAGTCAAGTTATCCATACCCATCAATCCCTGAGTATGGGACTTCTTGTAATAGTTCTATATTCTTGTATTATTTTCCCTATGTGGTGATCTTGTAATCAAAAGAATATTTCCAAAATCTTATTCAAGTCTAGTTAAAGGGCACAATCTAGATCTCCTATGACAAGACATGTAGGTGATGCATGAGGATATAGAGCACACCTATTGTTTACCTCATTCATTGTGTGGACCGTATTTTAGACCACATGATTTGCTTGAGATTCATGATAGTGTATACAAGGCCAGGGTAAGAGTCATGATAGATGACTCTACCACTCATAATCACATAAACTATGCTCTGATCAAGAGAATAAAGATTCCCTAATATCCCAATGGACATAAATACATGGTATTTATGATGTAGGTTGATGATAAGAGAGCATAGGATACTATGGTGTCCAATACGGAGGTCTAGATTCACGGATATATAGATCATATGTACCTCTATATTATGATTATGGAGAGGATAGACCTTGTCTTAGGTATAGAGTGGCTTTGGGGATTGGGAGATATATTTAAATGTAGTTACCAAAACAATACTCTTGAGTTTATGAAAAATGGAAGTAAGTTTTATATTCATGGAGAGAGAGAGAGATACCTAGTGCACCTCTTATCACATCTTTATATTCAGAAACTTTATTTCAATTTAAACATGTATAGCAGTCATTTTAATTGTATAGTTATAATCTAGAGCATTGTATAGATATTTCATCTGATCTATATTATCATTGAAGTAATGTAAATAAAGACAAGAACTTCTATTATTCATTTTCAAGAATGTGTAATAAACACTTTTAAAGGCTTAATATTTGAATTCAAAATGTTTTCCCCACTAATCTTTCTAGAGGGTTGCCACCAAAAAGAGGGGACATTGACCATGCCATAGATGTAGTTACTAACACTAACTCTATTTGCAAGCTACCTTATAGGATTAGTATTTCACAACATCAAAAGGTAGAAAAGAAACTTCAAGATTACTAATAAAGGCTTCATTAGACCTAGTAACTCACCACGAGTATCACCAATGATCCTTGTAAGGAAGAAAGATGCCTCTATGATATTATTTATAATTTATGGAGCACTAAACAAGATATGATAAAAAATAGATTTCCAATGCCTAGGCAGAAGACCTATTTGATCAATTACATCAAACTAGGTATTTTTAAAAGCTTGGCCTTAGATCAAGATATCATCAAATTAGGATTAGGGTAGAGAATTTTCCTAAAATTGCTTTTATGATGAGATATGGGTACTATGAGTTTTTGGAGATGCCATTTGGTTTCAACAATGCTCTAGACACATTCATGAAGCTCATGAATAGAGTTCTAGGGCCATATCTAGGGCAATTTATCGTAGGCTTGCTGGATGATATTTTGATCTATATTCAATTAGAACATGAATGATTGGAAAACATTTGGAAAGTATTCCAAGTATTATGAGAAAATTCACTCTTTACCAAGGAGTCAAAGTGTGAGTTTTTCAAAACCAAAGCTAGATATCTTGGGCATATAGTCTTTGAAGATGGAATGTAGATAGATCCTAACAAAGTACGTGCTATCATGGAATGGGCACATCCCAAAAACCTGGAATACCTTGAGTTCTTCCTAGGTTTCTTAGATTTCTATTGAAGATTCATTAGAAACTATGCCAAGATTGATGTCATGATGACAGAACAACTTAAAGGGAAAAGAAAAACCTCTCATTGAGGAGACAACAAGAAGCAAAGTATGGAAAATGTGAAGGTAATAATTGTTATAGCTCCACTTTTTCATATAATGAGTCCTATTAAGCCCTTTATGATTAAAACAAATACGAGTGATTCGGCTATAGGACTGGTTTTATTATAGAATGATTGGCTAGTGGCTTTGGAGAGCAAGAAGATAGAACCAAGTCAAAATAGTTAATCCATATATGAGAAGGAGCTATGTGCAATTTTCCATGCTTTGAAGAAGTGGCATCATTATTTATATGGTTCCAAGGTTATGATAGTGTTTGATAAAGAGAGTATTGATTGGCTTTCTAATCAAATGGACATTAAAGCCATAAGGCCCAATGGATAGAGACCCTTCAAGAGTTTGACTACAAGCTTACATATAGGAAGGTAAATTTTAATGTGGTGGCTCATTCATCTAGCAACATGCATATGCTTAGTGAACTAAGTTTTACTCAGATTACTAGTGAGCTACTTGAGTCCATTAAAGAAAAAATTAGGCTTGGTCGTGCATATTTTGAGATTTAGGAAGCAATTGAGAAAGAGGATCCTGACACAAGTTTCCTATGATGATGGATTCTCGACGAGTACTAAAAAAGATACAAATGGAAGAATTAAAATATCCATAATGGATATCTATTGTATAAAGGTAAGGTGTGTGTTTTAAAAGATGTAAAAATGAGACACCACATTCTTTATGGGTTTCATGATACACCTAGTGTAGGGCACTGAGAAGTTAACAAGACATGCGATCTTGTTAAGAGGTAGTTTTACTGGCTTGGACTTCATAAGGACATCCTAGAGTATGTGTAGTGCACAAAATGCCAGGTCAATAAAGCTATGAGATCGAAGATAGAAGGTCTTCTCCACATTTTGGATATTTCCAATGATAAGTGGGAGAGTATCTCCATGGACGTTATAGTAGGATCACCTAAGACAAAGAGAGGGCATGACTCAGTTTAGGTAATTATGGATAGCTTAACCAAGATGGCTAGGTTTATTCCAACATGTAGCACAATGGAGACAGTTGAGTTGGATAAGTTATTTCTTGAGAACCTATAATGATTATATGTCCATTTAGACATTGTTTCAAATTGGGATAAGAAGTTTACTAGATACTCTTAGAGAGGAGTCTTCAAAAGATTGGATACCAAGATTAGCATGAGTATGACCAAGCATCCATAGAGAGATGGGAAAACATAGAGTTAACCAAATCCTAGAGGATATTCTATGAGCATATGTAAATGAATGAAAAAATAATTGGGAAGGTACCTATAGTAGAGATTGCATATATTAGTACCAAGCACCTTTCCATTGGGCATAGTCATTTTATGATTATGTACGAGTTTTAGCCATGAGCATCTTATGCAATAGGATTGCATCATGAGAAAGTCCAAGATACAAGGACTTCTTGGAAATGAATGGTATGATTCGAATTGCTAAGGACAACATTAGGAGAGCTCAAGGTAGGGTTGGAGCCTACGTTAACCCTCAAAGAAGAGAAATCAACTTTGAGATAGGAGAGCAAGCCTATCTTAGAGTTCCCTCTAGGTTGAAAATTATCAACATGGGACCTTGTCCAAAACATCTCCTAGGGATGTGGAGCATTCCCAACACTAAAGATAATAAGAAAGATGGCTTACCAACTCTAACTTCTTGATCAATTCTAGATCCATCCAATATTTCATATGAGTCCGCTTAGGAGAAGGCTGGGTGAATCTGACAAACTCCCTCCTAATAGTAAGGTAGTAGAACCTATTTTTGTTCAATCTATTCCACATGATCTTGAGATGATATTATGCACTTGAGAGAAATGGATGAGGATTTACCTATATAAAGAGTGCATAGTAAAGTCAAAATATACTTTTGAAGATATTACTACATGAGAGACAGTGAGCATCCTTCAAAGATGATTTCCTACCTTTTCTTTGCCTTCTTAAAAGTCTTCTTAAATGGAAGGATACAGGGAAATGCCAGCAAGAGATGACAATGTACTTAGGATATATGGGGTTTGGTGGGAGCGGTTACCGTGTACTTTCTCTTTCTCATTTATTCCTTCCAATACCATTTTTGAAAACAAACATAGACTTAAGGGGGATAAAATATCACATGGAGAAGGGATGTTAATCTCATCTCATTTCGAGGACTCACACATGAGTGCCAAGTGGTACTCATGTGATTTTCCACATGGAGGAAGAGAAGGGGACTAATATTTATGAATGGTGTATTGCATCTTTGTGTGCGGATCTTTTCTTGATTATATCTAGAATTTCCAAGGGTAATGTAGCTACGAAGATGGTGTTGTCCACCCATGCACTCCCAATGTGGAGCTTAGATGATGATCTAGACAGACTCTAGATAAAGGGCTTACAAGTGCACAATGCTATGTAGAGCTACACATGGTCCATGCTTATATAGCTTTTACAAGGAGAGACAATATAGATAAACATAGTTGGGAGAGACAAATAGTCAATAAATTATATAATCCAACAATATTTCCATGACGTGAAGTCCTACAGTCTCGACCCTATGAGTTGGGGGAATAGGCCCCTCGGACCTTGTAGAGGGGGGAAAGTGTTACCGTTAGTGTCCATGTGAAAGGCCAAATGGCCACCAGACACTTTTTTATATGTTCTTTAATAAAACATATAGTGGCTTGGTCAGCCACAGACTGTAAGTTCGACCGCATTTGCAACACCTAAGAAGTTTGTGTTCGTGCTCCCTGTGTATTGTGTTTTTCGACGTATTCTACAGACCCTCTGCTGAGTACCGTGTGTGGTGCTTGGAGCTCGGTTTTCGACTCCGAGGATATCACTTGAAAAGGAGAGCACATTGTGGTGCATTGCCATCGAAATACTTCACTAGAATTAGAGCTCTTCAGTGCAAAAGATTTGTTCCTTTTGTGTGGGTGAAGCAAACACCTGCCCAAGGCTTTTGACTAAGGCAACGACCAAGGAATAGACCTTGATATACCTTGTCATCCGAGTCACTGAAGTCACCCTTGGCACCGTTGTCTGCACACGAGGGAGGACCTCAACGATCAAGGAAGAAGGAGATTTTCGGTGCTTCTCTAGAGGTCACCCATCCCAATACTATTCCACCCGAGATCGCTTAATTGGTGGCAATCTCGTACCACTAAGATACACTATTGTGGTGCTTGAAGAAGGGGAAAGAATAAGGTTTGCATTGTCTTCAACACATTTTGGCCCTCAAAGCTTCATTCTTTGCTTCCAAAGCCTATTTTTGATGCATTTTTGGGGTGATTTTTGGAGCCATTTTGGAGTACTTTCATGCATAGTTCTCTACACAAAGGTCCAAGAACATCAAGAAGAGTTTTATTTGTATTTCTTTGACAATGAATATTCATCTTTTGGGTTGTGTTTTGAGCCACATTAGTTTATCTACAAGTTTCATGAAAGGTTTTAGTTGTGGTGGGAGCAGCCATTGCAAGTCTATGCAAGTTACTGAAGCCTGAAAAACAGAGTCGACAGACACTTGTAGGTGTTGTTAGCCAGTGTTTGGGCAGTGAATTCAGCCTCATAGTGCCATTTTATTGCATATATTGAGCACATACACACTATGTTCACTTTTATGGATACCGCTCATGTACATCTATGTGGGCATTGATATAGTGGTTACATTTTTGCATAGAGCCTTTTATGTTTGATAAAGAGGGTCGTGGTGAGATTTTCTTAGCTCGGGGACACCCATATGTTGGAGTCTCTTGGGTGATGCAAGTGTAAGACTTACCCAACCTTACTGTAGGAGTTTTATGATAGTTGTTCATAGGTGCTCGATAAGCCTAGTTGGCTTCTTCTGGGTAACTGATTATATGCAGTAGAGTCAGTAATTCACTATCTAGGTTAACATGTCAGTACTTGTAATTTTATGAAATTTCGACACTGACCATATGCCCATTTTGCAGAGGATACTCTTGCAAAAATTTTCCAATTTTTTTTGGTTTTCTCATCTATACAGTGGTCGATTTACTCCTTGCTACACTTATTGGTGTGAGCACATTTATTACTCCTTTTGATTGGTCATTGTTGTTCATTAATTCATTTTTTTTTGGGAAGACTACTAAATTCTCTCCCAAAATCTAACACTTGGTCATCCTTCTTTGAGCCTTAGTGGTGTTTGGGCTCTTCGAGCTCCATTATCATTCTATTCAGTTCTCTACCATCATGGCATCAGAGGTCTCAAGCA
This sequence comes from Ceratopteris richardii, assembly GCA_020310875.1. Classification (NCBI taxonomy): domain Eukaryota; kingdom Viridiplantae; phylum Streptophyta; class Polypodiopsida; order Polypodiales; family Pteridaceae; genus Ceratopteris; species Ceratopteris richardii. The sequence continues at coordinate 55,601 of MU261425.1, forward strand.
AGTTTGGTGGATCACGGTCTAGTGCCAGTGTTTCGAGGAGGAGCTATAACTTGCAAGGCAAAGACCATTTTGATATATGAAAAATTGATGGCACAAACTTTTCTCTATGGAAGAATCAGATTAAAGATGGGTTGATTCAGAGGAGGCAATGGAATCCAGCAAATGGAATCTCTAAGAAGCTGGCTGACATGGATGAAGATGATTGGGATGAGTTAGATGAAATGGCTAGGTCTACCATTCAATTGCACCTGGCATATAATGTTTACTTTATAGTATTAGACTGTGAAAGTGCAAAGGAGCTTTGGAAGAAGTTATGCAATACATATGAAAAAGAAATGGCATCAAATAAAGTGTATCTGATGAGAAACTTATATGACCTTCGCATGAAGGACACAAATAGTGTTGCTGCTCATCTAAATGAGTTTGATGCTACATTTTCCCAGTTAGAGACTCAGAAAATGGATATGGATAATGAAATGAAAGTAGTCTTGTTGTTATGCACCTTGCCATCATCATGGGGTACGTTTTTCACAGTTATTAGCAATAGTGCACCTGGTGGTAAACTAGTCTATGATGACATATGTGGAGCACTCTTGAGTGAGGAGATTTGTAGAAAATCTATGGTTGGCACTCAGAGTGGAGATGTATATAATGTTCATGATTCTTACCAAGGAAATAATCAACAACATGGTAGGAGCAAGAACAAGGAAAAGAATGGTCAATGGAATAAGAGTAGAAGTAGATCAAGGAAGAGGGATATCGAATGCCATTATTTTCATAAGAAAGGACACATGAAGAAATATTGTTATGCATTGAAGAATGCTAAAGGTAAAGGAAAGAAAGTTGATGGGCATGTTAAACAACTACTTGCACCATCTACTTCGACTATGAAGATTGAAGAAATTAATGCTATTTCTAATGTTGATGTGTTTATACTTGATAGCACTATGCCAACTGAGGCTCTTATGGTTGATCCTCTTTCCCACACATGGCTCCTAGATTTTGGTGCTTCTTTCCATGTGACACCACATAGAGAATGGTTCTCTAATTATGTAGGAAAGTTTCTTGGTATCATGAGACTTGGTGACTCTTACCATTGTGACAATGTGGGGATTGGAGATGTGGTTGTGCAGTTCGTTGATGGTTCAAAATTTACTATGCATAATGTACGCCATGTACCTTACTTGTCATGTAGTTTGATGTGAGTTGATCAACTTGATGACCTTGGTTACAAGGTGGTCTTCTATGCTCAGTCCTTTCACATATCAAAGGGCAATATGGTTATTGCAAAAGGAAGAAAGTTGGCTCACTTTATCCTTTATTTGTATCACAAAAAGAACACTTGTTAGCTGTTACTAAACAGCCTATGGCTTGTATTTTGCATGGTTGTTTGGGCCATATATCTCGTAGTGGAATGGAAAATCTTTCTCATTCTGGCTAGTTACCTTTGTTATCCTTTTCTGATTTTTCATTCTGTGAGCATTGACAATATGGAAAGCAAACTATGAATGCACAAGTTGCACATTGACTCTTCAATTTGACCTTTGGATCTCATTCATACATATGTGTGTGGTCTTATGCCCACAAGGTCATTAGGTGGTTCTCTTTACTTTGTTACTTTCATAGATGATGCTACTAGAAAAGTTTGGGTATATCATACCAAAGCAAAGGATGAGGTATTCCCTACTTTGAAAAAATGGCTTGCTTTAGTGGAGACTGAAAAAAGGAACTAGCTTAAGGCTTTACATTTAGATCATGGGGGTGAGTATACCCCACATTAATTCAGCCTTTTCTGTCAGTCTAGAGGAATTTGTAGAAAGTTTATAGCTCCTTATACCACAATATAGAATGGTGTAGCTGAAAAAATGAATAGAACTATTCAAGATGGAGAAGTGTCTATTCTCCATCATGCAAACCTTTCACAAGGATTTTGGGCAGAAGCAGTATTGACTGCAGCTCAGGTGATTAACCTTTCACCTAGTACTGCCAAAGGTCTGAAAGTGGCACAAGAGTTATGGATAGGGAAGCCACCATATTATGATCATCTTTGAGTTTTTGGGTGTGAAGCATATGTTCATATACCCAAGAATCTTAGACAAAAGTTGGAACATGAGTCAAAGAAATGCATTTTTCTTAGATATGGTCGAGAAGGATAATTTGGATATCACTTATGGGATCCGAAAACATGATCAATGATCAAAAGTAGTGATGTCATTTTCAATGAGTCTAAGATGCACAAACAATCCATTAAGGAGGTTGGAGTGAGAAGAGTAGTGCTTGAGGATACTATTCCTCTAGTTAGCACACATAAAAGTGTTGCACATAGGGATGTTCAAGAGAATGTCCAATCAGATCAATCTGCAAATGTTCTTGTTCAGCAACCATGGAGACAATCTACACATGTCTCACATCCACCTGATAGATATGTTCCAGGTTTGGATCTTGTTATGCTAACAGATGTTGGTGAACTTTCTTGCTACAAAGAGGCTATGTAGACAATGGATCATTTCAAGTGGGAGCATGCCATGAAGAGTGACTTGGATTCTATTCACAATAATGGTACTTGGGATTTAGTACCTTTGCCAATGGGCACGAAAGATTTACCATGTAAATGGGTATATAAGCTAACATTCACATCAAATAGTGATTCCCCAAAGTATAAAGCACGACTTGGCTATGGTAGCTATGAGACCAAACATTGCATTTGCAGTGGGAGTTGTGAGCAAATATATGTCTTATCTTGGCAAGAAACATTGGGAAGCGGTCAAGATGATTTTGAGATATCTGAGTGGCACTAAGGACAAGTATCTATGCTTAGGTAGAGGGAAGGCATCCATTATTGGTTACATAGACTCTGACTATGCTGGGTGTGTAGACAATTGCAAGCCTACATCTAGGTACACTTTTCATTTTTCTAGAGGTGCTATCCCTTGGAGATCTCGTCTTCATGAATGTACAACTATTTCCACCATAGAAGTAGAGTATGTTGCATTAAGTGAGGCATGTAAGGAAGCACTATGGCTTTCTCATCTTGCTTGTGATATGGTTCTAACTCAGCATGTACCTCGTTTTCTCAATGATAGTCAGAGTGCCATTGCTTTGGCTAAGAATCTAGTCTATCATGCAAAAACCAAGCACATTGAGGTGAGGTATCACTTCGCTAGAGATCACTTATCCAGTGAACATATTATTATTGGATTAATGGGATTTGAATTCGATTGTGTTTGGTGGAGCTTCTAACTTGATTCCATGACTTTGGGTCCTCCTTTTTTATTGGTCCACTTGCAAAACTCATGGACGAGATCTTTTGCATGGTTGAGACTTGATTTTCAGCACTCCCCCTTAAGTCTCAATGCCCTGGTCCTTCATTCCAATGCATGCCTTGAAATATTGTAGCTTTACTCCATCCAAGGCATTGGTAAACATATTTGCATATTGGTCCTTTGTACTGACATGCTCCACCTTGACATCCTTTGACATGATCTTTTCTCTAAAAAAGTGATAGTGCACTTCTATATGCTTCAACCTTGCATGGAACCCCAGATTTTGAGCCAAGCATATGCTACTTATATTGTCACAAAAAATAGATACTTGCTTAACCTGCAAATCAAGATCAACAAACAACTTCTTGAGCCACATAAGCTCACATAAGACTTGTGCTAAGCCTCTATACTCATCTTTGGTCGAGGGGAGAGCCACTATTGGTTGTTTCTTTGATGTCCATGAGATGGTCTTCTTCCCTAGCACGATAACATATCCACTAGTGCTCCTCTTGTCATCTTCAAAACCTGCCTAATCAACATCACAATAAGATTATACATTTAATCCGTCATCAAATGGATAATATAGCCCTTCATTCATTGATCCTTTGAGGTACCTAAGTGTTGATATATTTAGGTAGTGATATGTGTGAACACACTAGGACTGTCGGCACACTTTTTTCCCTCTTTAGGAGGTTTTTCCCCGGAGATGCAGAAGAAGAAAGTCCAACATTTCCAAAGGGAAAGTAAGACTTCCTTTTCTCTCATATTTTCCATATACTTTTCCTACTTTATCCTCTACATCCAAAGAAAAGTCTACGAGAACATCTTGTGAAAAAGATAATTTAAAGAAGAAGTAGTTTCTTGTTTTGCATGATACTTGGTCATGTTTTAGTAGATTTGACAAAGAATTGCATTGAGAGAAAGAAAAGCAGCAAATTTTGAAGACAACTTGTATATTTTGACTCATAAGTATGAGTTATATATAAGTTGAAGTGTTTGAGTAGGCAGCTTATATGTTTTAACTCATATGTGTATGATTTATGTTGAAGATTTTGAGCAGGTAGCTATATATTCCCTCAAAGAATTCTTGGAGTGTCAATACAAAGCTACTTGGTATATGACAAGTTGCAGAGAAGTATATTTCTTCTTTATCTAACTCTTGAGGTAAAAGAGTATTTGTAGAAGATGTTGGAGACTTGAAGAGAGGTTTTATGTTTGGAAAAGTTACCTCATATTTAGTATTTTCATAAAACTTCGGAAAATTCAGATTTTTGATGTACCGGTCAGTTGAAGAATCTACTTTCTATGATTATCTTGTTTTTTGGATACATGTTTGTATTCAAAAAGGTGTTCCATTAGATCATATCACTTGATTGAGAAGTGGAGTTAGCCAAAAGAAAGTCAAGCAGGTATTGTCACATTTCACATGGGTAGAATATGAAGATATGAAGTATCAACTTGCAACTTTTGGAGTTCTCAAGATGAGAAGTTTGTCTACTTATGTTTCAAGTAGGAGTTGCAGATTCTTGGGAAGGATTTGTTTGAAGAAAAGTTTTACAACCTTGTGAGAAGCATGGACACTTGGAGACATTCAGGTAGCAAATCAAACATTCATTCATGAAGGTTTGATGAGAGCAGATTCTACACAGGTATTTTGTTGGAGAGATCATTGATCTTGGATGATCTCATATGATCTTGTAAGATCTTGATAGATCTTGGATGATCTTAAAAGGTCTTGAAGATCTTGAGTATTTATGAGTCAGTTGTCTATCCTTTGTTTGTGAAAGTTCTTTAACATTGGAGGAAGTAAGTCAAAAGTTCAGATTCTACCAGATTTGTGTTGCAAAGGAATAAAAGAAGATACTTGTTATATTGTAGAAGGTTATGAATCCCAAAATGCTTTCAACAAAGGTTTTATAGGATCAACTCACCTTATTCTAGATTTTGGGAAGCTGAGGAATGACACGGAAAGCTATTGGCATGTGCACAATGCTAATAAAAAGGGTTCAGAAGTTTTGTTTCAGACACATGTATTAATGTTATGAAAAATCAGCTTTATGAAGGAAGACGTTCAAGATTTCATAAAGTCTGATATATTTGAAGAATTTTGGATACTAGTGTTAAATCATCCAGGGGGGTGATGAAACATGAAGACTTATTTTTTAGCCATATGTGAAAGAATGCAGATTCATACCTATAAGAATTCTAGGTATTCCTATATTTCCTTTGTCAGTTTCTCTTTATGTTCCAGCTTTGAAAGAAGAAGGAAGAAGGAGAATGTCTAGAGAAAGTTCCTGTTAGGTGTTCCTATTCAAGAGAAGGTTCCTGAGTTCTATTGAAGAGAAATTTGATATTTCAGAGAGGTATGTTTTAGAGGTGCGCACATATATGTTTATACCAGATTCTGAAGGAAAGAGGTATGAAGGATTTACAGATTGAACAAAGATGAAGACATGATGACATCATAGATTTTTTGATGAGACTCATGAGTTGAGTTGAGTTGAGTTGACTTGACTTGAGTACAGTCGGAGATGAACCAGCAGTGTTCATAATACACTAAGTTGTGAGTTGTCAATCACAAGTCCCAGGATTCAGTTTAGTGTATTTACATGACACAGCAGAAGTATGTTGAGAAACCGTTCGTAAGGTAAATGCAAATATGTTGATCCTAGTGTATGTTTTCAGGTTTGAGAAGACAGGAGATAGCAGGTTCAGAGTCAGTACTTGCTACATTTTTTGTCAAGCAAATGATTGCTTGATGAGTACACTATTGGATATCTAGTTTGCATATTTTCTCAAGTATTATGGTTCATATTCAGCAAGTTTAGGTGTTTGAAGTTTTGAAGAAAAGTCAACTTTAGTTTTGAAGAAGACTTTTGAAGAAAAGGTTTGAAGGTCAATTTGGGGAGTACAAGTTTGAAGCTTATGAAAGTTTGCAGATGAATGAAGTTACATGTTCAGTTCATTTTGTACCAATATGACATTGCAGGGGGGATTAATGGCAAAAAATGTCTTATTGGTCCATATTGCTCAGACTATAATAGGTTGAGTAGGCAGTCCGTTAGTAGTCTGTACAATTGAAAGCGCAGCAGTGCCGTGGTTATCTCAAAGGTCTCTTATCGCAGTGGTCCGGGTTCAATACCCATCCGCAATGCGCAGCAACATGGTGTTTTTTCTTCATGCGTTTAGAAAATCAAAACTGATGAATGGAATTCAATTGTTTTTTGCATATGATTTTGACGACTACGATGATAGCGATCACTTGTGCTTTATGGAACGATAGTTTTTGGAGTGCTTTTCAAGAGCATAATCAACTACTATAAAAGAACATGCTTGGTTCATTATTTTGTATCCTACACCTAGTTCAACACCAGGTTTGGTACCTCAATAGAGGTGGTGCTTCTTAGCACATGGGGCAGCCATGGTGCTATTTTGGAGCATGTTGAGGAGCGGCTATGGAGTTCTTCTTGGAGAAGAAGAGTGTGCTCACACTCTTGCTTATGGAGAGGATTTACCCTACAACAGCTTGGTGGTGTGGATCAGCCATCCACATGATGTATTTTTATGTTAAGAATTCAAGTACATAGTCTCTTTATGCACACAAGTACTACTTGAAGGATATGGAAGTGGCATCCATATCAGGAGGAGTCCTATTCAGCATATCTAAAGGAGAATCAGTACATGTATGCTTTATGCATATTTGGATGAGGTGTTCGAGAAGGTATGTTCATATGAGTTTGAGGATTTCTAGCAGCAAACTTGTTAGCATTCTTTGCTACTTTTGTAAGTATGTGATCTTTTCACACATGTATCTGACATAGGGTCTTCCATAGCCTAAGTTCAGATGAGGGTTTGCTGATTATCAGTTTTAGACTAATCCTTCCTCTTTCTGTCACTCATATACACTCTTCTACAACCTATCAGGTCATACATCTCATACATATTCAGATTTTTGTCCGTACATCTAAATATTCTTGTAAATTTTGTACATACACTCTTCCATCTATTTCTGTTCACATAGAGTGGTTGAGAGTTTTGCTCCCACAATGTAAATTGACATTTGTATATATGATAGTGTGAGTAAGGAGTGACTTACGTAACACTTTACACATGTTGTCTAATCTTTCTCTATCTTTGCCTCATGATTTGTATGATTAAAGTGTGGTATGTTCATGTTTTGTCAATATTGGAAGATTGCTGAAATTTATATTGTAGATCTTGGACATGTGGTATTAGTTATGAGCCTACTAAATTTCCAACAGGTATCCAACTAAAGCATTGCAGTATATCACTCCATATGAGGCTTCGCATGGTTGCAAGCCATCTGTTGCTCACTTGCGTGTTTTTGGTTGTCTAGCATATGCATTAATGCCTGAACAAAATTGTAGAATACACTAAAGAATACCTTCCTTGAATCCCCTCCATCCAGGTAGAATACACTAGAGCTTGAGGTATAGCTGGATATGCATTTCCATCCATGAAGATCTGACCTCATGTACGGGTGAGGTGTGGTACTCACCGGTGAAAACAGGTATCTGCTCTATTCCTTTGTGTTACTGCCGAAGCTGTGAACTGCATCCCTTCTATCGAGGTAGAATACACTATAGAATACCTTCCTTGAATCTCCTCCATCCAGGTGGAATACACTATAGCTTGAGGTATAGTTACTGGATATGCATTTCCATCCATGAAGGCAAATAGCACAATGGGAAACCTCCTATGCCTTTATCTTTACCTCATGTACGAGTGAGGTGTGCTACTCACCGATGAAAACAGGTATCTGCTCTATTCCTTTGTGTTACTGCCGAAGCTGTGAACTGCGTTGTTTGAACTACACAAAGGCCACATAACTTAGTCCTTCGAGAGGAGCATGTAACACAGGGAATCAAGACCTCGGGGTGGAGGAACCATGTTCCACGATGCTCTTTGAGAACCCCCCCTTTTTCCTTCTCATCAGTTGAGCTTTCGATAAATTAACTGATTAACCCTTGACGTAACATCTCCGAAGTTCCTTCCATTAAAGCTAGAAGATGCTAGCTCGAGATACCTGAACATACCCGACCGTCAGTAAAAGCATATATAGCACATTAGGAGAACGTTCCAATTATCATCTGACCTGACGTTCGAGTGGAGGGTGCGCATCGGGCACTTCATTCTCGCCCATTCAGTCAGAGGTGAAAACAGGGCTTGCTTCTTTGTTCTGCTGGTATGTTAATGCCCAAGTTGTGAACTTTTGTTCTTCTGTATGTTAATGCCCTTTTTTTTTTTTTTTTTTTTTTAATAGAAGGAAGTTTGGCCTTAGCCTATTCTCCCTGACTTTAATTAAAATAAAGAAGAAAAGTTACAAGTGAATGGGACTAGTGTGTTGATATATTTAGGTAGTGATGTGTGTGAACACACTAGGACCGCTGAGGCACTTTTTTCCCTCTTTAGGAGGTTTTTTCCCCCCGGCTTGTATATACGCATGTTGCCCTAATGGGCTACTTATTTTTGTACATTCTCTAGTAATACATACAGTATTGTGTGTTTGTGCTCCAAGCTTCTTCTTCTTCCTTGTGTTGTTCGCGTGCTTCCGCAGACGTCTAAACTCCAACAGTTGGTATCAGAGAAGGTCGTCGCTTCATCTAGGGCGTCGTCGACACTCCTCCGTTTGCAGTCTCAGATTCGCACGAAATTTGGTGAGCATACTCAGGGTGTTTCAGAGATCAAAACATCTTCGCTTTGTGGTGCCGAAATCGTGATCTGAGCTCGTTTTCGCCTCCGAACGCATTATCGCAGTGCTTGTGCAGGCTATTTCGTCTTTTTGTGCCAAAGGTATATACCAGTTTCTATTCACCAGTATAAGCGTCTCGAAGTCTGTTATAGGTCTAACAGAATTCATCGGGGCAGTTCTGTTTAACTTTTTGAGATACAGTCAATTTTCTGCATCAAGGTATTTTAGTCACCGGCCATGGCTGAAAGCAGTGATGTATTCCGTATGTTGGTTGTTGAGGATAAGTTGGATGGTACCAACTACCCATTATGGGCTTATATGATGCGACATGTATTGGTTGCAAAAGGATTGTGGAACATTGTGCAGGGTGTTGAAAGACGTCTTGTTACACCTCTGACTACAGGTACTGCAAATACAGGTGTTGGAGCTGATAAAGATGGTATCGAAGATGATATTCCGCAGATTCCTGTTCGTGCTGTTGTTTCTGCTGCACCTACTGCAGAGCAGATTCGCTGGGATGGCAGAGATGCCCAGGCACATGCATTGATAGCTTTGTCTGTCAAACATGCCATTATTCCTCATATTCGCTCTTGCAGAACAGCTAAGGATGCCTGGGATACACTTACCACATTGTACCAAGCTAGGAATGAGGCTCGTGTTGCTCACCTCTGAAAACACTTGGAGAGTGAGCACATGAATGAAGGTGATTCTATGGACAGTTTCCTAACGAAGATCAAAGACTTGAAGGAACAGTTGATTTTTGCTGATGAGGTTATACCAAATAGCTCACTTGTGCAGACCGTTCTGAATGGTCTTCCTAATTCATATCAGAGTTTTGCTTCTACTCTTCGGTTGATGATGAAAGGCAATCCAAATGCCTTATCATTTGAGGAGTTAGTCTCTGTTCTGTTGCAGGAAGATCAGTCCAGGCAAAACAGGTCCATTATGTGAGTTGCAGATCAAGCTTTCCTGGCTAGTCAGAAGGGCAAAGGAAAATGGAGCTCTTCAACTAGTAAGCAGAAATCTGCTAATTCTGCATATTCGAAGAAGGAAGATAAAGATGAGAAGAAATCAAAAAAGCAGAAATTGTTTTGTAAGTACTATAAAGGGAATGATCATATCATAAAGAACTGTCCAAAACTGGCTGCTAAAGAGGCAAAGAAGAAAGAGGCTGGAATGGTTGTTGTAGAAGCCTCTATACCAAAAACAGAGTCTGCAAATCTTGTGCAGGAAGAAGAATGGGCATTTACTACTGTCTGTAGTTTTGACCCATCTTCTCATTATCAGTGCATGTCTGCAGTAGACTCAGATGTTTGGTATTTTGACAGTGGGGCAACCAAACATATTACCTCGCAGCGTAGTTTCTTCTCTTCACTCGAGCCTGCCCCTACAGGGAATACTGTTACATGCGCCAACAACTCCTCTTATCCTGTTATGGGAGTTGGTAAGATCATTTTGACTACTGTTGATGGTAGTTCTTTTACTTTGTCAGATGCTTTATTTGTGTCAGGGATCAAAAAGAACCTGTTATCAGTTTTTGCATTAGCCAAGATAGGCTTGGTATTGATGACAGGTGTACAGTTCATGATCTGTCAAATGGCGATGTGATTATTGCTTCTGACATTTTATGTCGTGGGTTGTATAAGCTCATAGACTGTGAAAGACCTGTTAATGATTTGGCATGTGCAGTAAATGATTCTCAAGCTATGTCAGATGCAAAGCTTTGGCATGCACGCTTTGATCATTTGAATTTTGCTATTTTGCTACGCCTACAGAAATTTGAAATGGTGTCCTCTTTGCCCAAACTTGAGGCACCTGGAAAACATGTTTGTGAAGGCTGTATTTTGGGCAAAATGCAGCGTTCCTCCTTTCCAAAAGATGGTTCAGTTTGGGCTACACATAAATTGAAGCTTGTACATATTGATGTCTGTGGTCCTATGCAGACACCCTCTTTTGGAAATTACCTTTACTTCATGACTTTCATTGATGATTTTTCTAGGCATGCATGGGTATATCCACTCAAAGCAAAGTTCGAAGTGTTCATGTGCTTTAAACAGTTTTTGGTTTTGGCTGAAAATCTGTCAGCATGTAAAATGGGCACCCTCCGTTTTGATCGAGGGGGGGAATATATGTCTTCTGAATTTAATGCATTTCTGGCTGAACCTGGGATAAAACACCAGTGTACAGTGTCGTATATACCTCAACAGAATGGAGTTGCTGAACGAAAGAACATGTCACGCATGGAGATGGCGAGGTGCATGGTCAAGAGTCAGGCTGTACCACATAGTTTCTGGCTTGAGGCTGTCATGTGTGCAGCATATGTACTGAACAGGTGTCCTACTAAAGAGCTGCAATCTATCACTCCATATGAGGCTTGGCATGACCGCAAGCCATCTGTTGCGCATCTGTGTGTTTTTGGTTGTTTGGCATATGCACTAGTGCCTGAACATCGTAGAAAATTGGATGATAAGGCAGTAAAATGTATTTTTGTTGGGTACAGTTTTAAAAGTAAAGGCTATCGTCTGTATCATCCACAGACTAAACGCATTCTGGTTAGCCGTGATGTTGTATTTGTGGAAGATGCTATTCAGCCATTGCTTTCATGTACTAAGGAGACATCTGTTAGCTCCAAAGACGTATGATACTTTGATGCCTCTTTTTACAGGTGGACAGTCTAGTGCTAGTCCTAATGAGGCAACTTCTCAGCCTTTGCAGGTTTCATATGATGATGCAGATCATTCCATTTCTGATGCACATTTACATGATGCACTTTTTGATGAGAGAGCTGATATTGAGCAGGCAAAAACTATGCCAAAATGACTGGTGCAGACTTTGCGTGACAGCAAATTAGATGCACCTTTGTCATATCGTACTCGTTTAGGCTCTCATAGTGCCTCCTTTGCATCAGATTGCTATGCTATGGCTGTGTCTAGTCTCTATGATGAGAATGAGCCTATTTCTTTTGATGAAGCACAGAATTCAGAAAATTGGATGGCTGCTATGCAATCTAAATATGATGCTATAATGAAGAATGGTACGTGGTCTTTATGTGACTTGCCTCCTGGCAAGAAGGCCATTGGCACTAAGTGGGTATACAAGCTGAAGCGTAAACCTGATGGTACAGTTGACAGGTATAAGGCTAGGCTTGTTGCAAAGGGTTATGCACAGGAAAGAGGCATTGATTTTGATGAGATCTTTGCACCTACATGCCGTATGGCTACTGTTCGGAGCATTTGTGCACTTGCAGCCCATCATGGTTGGAATGTACATCAGTTGGACATTAAAACAGCATTTCTGAATGGTGACTTGCATGAAGAAGTGTATGTTTTTCAGCCCCGTGGCTTTGTGCAAAAAGGGCATGAAAACCACGTGTGCAGGTTAAAGAAGGCATTATATGGTTTAAAGCAAGCACCACATGCTTGGTATGAAAAGATACATGCCTATCTGGTTGCACATGGTTTTGAGAACAGTCCAACTGAAAGCACCTTATATGTTAAGCGTGCTAATGATGTGCTTCTGATCATTGTTGTCTATGTTGACGACATGCTGCTCACTGGTCCTATTGAGAAGCATATTGCTGATTTCAAGGCTGATTTGCATGGCTCATTTGAGATGTCTGATTTGGGGCATTTACATCACTATTTGGGCATTCAGTTTATGCAAGTTGATGGTGGAATGGCTTTGTGTCAAACGAAATATATTGACACATTATTGCAACCTTTTGGCATTGAAGACTGTAAGCCTATTGCCACTCCTATGGAGACAGGTTTACGATTGAGTCTTCATGATGCTGGAGATGCATTTGATGATGTTCTCTATCAGCAGGCTATTGGATGCTTGATTTACTTATGCATTACTCGGCAAGATATTCAGTTTGCTGTCTCATAGATGAGCAGATTTATGTGTTGCCCAGGAGTCAAGCATTGGCACGCGGTTAAGCGCATCTCTCGCTACTTGAGTGGTACTCGGCTACTTCGGTTGTTTTATCCCAAGGGGAGATCACTACCGCCAGATTTGCATGCTTTTTCTGACTCTGATTGGGCTGGTTGCTATGACACTCGTGTGTCCACTAGTGGCTTTTGCTTCATGCTTGGTAGCTCATGTATATCTTGGTTGAGCAAGAACCAACCTACTATGGCCACTTCCAGTTGTGAGGCTGAGTATAGGGCAGCTTTCATAGCTATTGTTGAGTGTGTGTGGCTCAGATGCCTTATGGCTGATTTGGGTGTTGGTCACTCTTCTGCCACCACCATCTTCACTGACAGTCAGAGCGCATTGGTAGTTGCGAGGAACCCTGTGTTCCATGCTCGCACTAAGCACATTGAGGTGCATTATCACTATGTCAGGGAGAGGTTCTCTGCTGGGGAGATCAGCTTGGCATATGTGCCCACGCAGGAGAACATTGCAGACCTTTTCACGAAGGCTCTGCCTAGGGAGAAGTTTGAAGCTTTTCGCAAAGCTTTGGGCTTACTTCCTTTTGTGGAGTGATTTCCACATAGCTTGGCAGTTCCTTATACATGAGTGTTAGCTCCTTGTTCATCGCATCACTCCCAGGGGGGATTTGTTGATATATTTAGGTAGTGATGTGTGTAAACACACTAGGACCGCCGGGGCACTTTTTTCCCTCTTTCGGAGGTTTTTTTCCCCCGGCTTGTATATGCGCTTGTTGCCCTAATGGGCTACTTATCTTTGTACATTCTCTAGTAATACATTCAGTATTGTGTGTTTGTGCTCCAAGCTTCTTCTTCTTCCTTGTGTTGTTTGCGTGCTTCCGTAGACGTCTAAACTCCAACATAGTGCCCATGGGACCCCCCAAATCCCACAATGCAGGGGAGGAGTATGGCAAGCTAGAGGGCATTACAAATGAGGTGGATAAATCTATCATCACCCTCATGTGGGACCCATTTGGGTTTCAACTTGTTTCGACGAGATAAATATAGTGATGTCTAAACGGTGGAGATCTCTTATCTCGGGAGATTCTTTCACCTAGAAGAAACAAGGATTTCTCGATCAACCATTCCTTAGGAGTTTGGCCAAAATTGACAGCACATCGCTCCCGCCAAATCTTCCAAAGGGTCTCACTCCTGATGGCATTCCACAGCCTCGATGAGCAGCCGACCGCCTCACCCAACAACACCTGTTGCCAATTGATTTGGCTCGTGAGTCTCAAAACCTGTGTCACGTGACGCCCAATAATACGAGACTTGGGGCAATCAAAGAACAGGTGAGTTAAATCTTCGATGCATCGATGGCAACGCTTGCACCATGGCGGCACACCACAGATTTTGTTAGCCCTTGCATTGGACCATATTCCATTATGCAAGATCTGCCACATGAGAACATACTTCTTGATCTCAAATAGGGGGGTGCCAAATAGACATGACCTTTAGTTCCCATCGAAGTTTGGTCCAAGAAAGGCACCGCCTCTTGTTAAGGGTGTGATGAACATCTAAGTTCTCTTTGAAGTTGGGGATTCTGGATATTTTCTTGCCATCGCTCCTTTTGAGGCCCTCTAGGCAAGGAAGATACTGTCCGCAGAGAAGGCGGGTAGTTGAGCGGTCCCACACTAAACACGTGCCTTGAAGGAGACTCCATTCCTCGGGGGTAACTCTATGTCTCGGGTCTAAGTCTTCGAACCTAATCCATTGGTTGGTCTCTTGTTTCCAGAGCTGTTTCCATTGTTTGAACCCCTTGTTCCATAACCGCTTTGCAGTTTGGAGGTTCCAAGGCTCCACTCCTCTAATGTCGCTGATCGGGAACCAGATAGAGTCACTTTGTCTTATCCCAGCTGCCCACTTCCACTCATCACTGATTTTGATGAATTGTTTGGCCTTGTTCCAACTCTTCCATAAAGAACACACGATGCTAGAGACTTTAGGGGACACCGGGAGGGGGGAGAACAAAAGCGTGAGAAACCCTATGTCCTTCCAGCCAGGATGGCCAACAACGGTAAGGTCTTTCAAGTTTCTGAATATCAATTTAGCCCAAGAGGCCTCACTATTGCTCCAAGCCTTGATAAACCACTTAACCGCCAGCAAAATACCCAAGCCCCCTGAGTCTTTCGAGCTAATGCAAGTTTCCCAATTGATTTTGGGAATCCCCCTCCTATTGGGATCCCCAGTCCAAAGGAAGTTTCGGCAGATTCTTTCCACTTTGGCCAACTCTTTCTCCTTCAGTCTCCAATAGGAGATAAAGTAAATAGTCGTTGAAATCATAAAAGTGTTAACAACCATAGCACTCCCTACCAAGTTGACTTGCATACCTTTCCAATGATTTAGTTTGCTATCTAGCTTGGCCAGCACCCACTTCCATCGTTGGTCCATTGTGATGTCGAAGCCCATCAGGATGTCGAGGAGACGGAAGACTTGACCTCTAGGGATAACTTGACACCCTTGATCTAACAACAATTGGGGTGGGGATCCGCGGATTGCTCTGAAAGCAGTTTTAGCATGGCTGATTTTTGAACCTGACGCCACACAAAAGGTGTCAAGGCAGCTCCAGAACACCTCAATGCTATTCATATCATTATGCACAAAGGCATTCATGTCATCGGCAAAGAGTCTAGCAATCATTTGGCCATGATTTAGAGGTAGGGAAAGACCCTTGAGATTGCCAGAGTCCATGTGATGCTTAAATAGGCGATTGAGGCCGTTCGAGGCAATAGCGAAGAGTAGAGGAGCCAGAGAACAGCCTTGCTTGATAGATCTTTTTAAATGTATGGGCTCAAAGAGCTTACCATTGATATTTATTCTATTTTAGGCATTTCCGAGAAGAGTGGAAACCATTTTCGTGAACTTTTGGCTGCATCCAAGGTCTTTCAGTGATTGAAGAATAAAGTCCCATTCCAATCTGTCATACGCTTTGTCGAAGTCGATCTTAATGAATACCAAATCTTATGCAGACTCCTCAGCAAATGTAAGGCCTTCCCAAATAACGACAATTGCTTCAAGTATAGATCTACCTTTGATAAAACCTTTCTGGTCCTCACAAAGCCATGACTTTAAATGACAAGAGATTATGTTGGCGATAACTTTGGCAATTATCTTGTATCCAGTTTGGAGCATGGTAATCGGCCGCCAATTTTCAATTTTGTTCTTATCTCCCCTTTTGTGAATTAACTTGATGATGCCATTATTAAGACACTCAGGAAGGGCACGGAAGGAGAGAGCCTCGGGCTAGCAAAGGAGAGAGCCTCGGGCCACACCATACGTAGTGGGGTGGCCACCACATGCTTGAAGGACTTGAAAAACTCATTGGTGAGGTGTCACTCTAGCACAATGGCAAGTACCAGCGTGAGGAGCTTCACCTCATAAATGTCAATCCGCGGAGATGTGAGGACCGGTATGAAGACCAAGAGCAAGTGAAGTGCACGAGTGCGTGAGTGAAAGCATACAAACATGCACACACATACACACACACGCGCACAAGATAAGAGCAAAGAGTGGAACAATAGAAGGACTTGAATTACAAAAGAACTCTCTTACAAAGCTGAAATCTACAACAAGCTCCCCCCGAAAATGAGCTCTTCAGCCCTTTTTATAGTTTTTTGAGTAGTTTTGGCCCTGTCCAGACCTAGTGTCCGGCCTAGTTGAAAATTAGGTTCCAAGGCTTATTTGGGGGCTCAAACGAAGTCTAAAAATTATGAAAATTGGTAGGATGCTACTTCTAACACTCCTCAAGCTCGAGGACTCCTCAGCTTGAACAAAATGGAGTTGTAAAAATCGAAAATGGTATTTACAATGGTTTTTTAGTGACAAAAGTCACTGTATTTATAGGGATTTCTTCTGAAAATTTGACATGTGCTTCTTGGAGCTCCCTACTTGCTCCTCTTTCTTGTGTATGCACTTCTTTGATGCGCTTCCATGCTTTGTCCTTGACCTTGAGCTTCAACACTCCCCCCCCCTCTTGAGTCTATCCTCCCTGACAGACCCTTATTGTAGTGGTTGTGCCAGGTAGTACATTGACGGGTAGTGTCCTTCATGTACCAGTAGGAGCGGTCCATCTTCCCATTGTAGCTTGGGCAATTGTCTGGTTCATCATTTTGTCATTGGGACCTTTGTATGGACTTCGTCCATGTATTCCAGCTGGATGGTGTCTTTGTGAGTTTTCAAAAATTATGAGCTACTCGAAAGAGGTTGTCAATGTTGATAATGAGCAACTCTTGTGGTGGATTGCTTCCTAGCTCTGGTGTTGTCGCCGTGATGTCCTCTGGCTCTTCCAAAGATGGCTTCCCTAGTTTCCATACCAAGTACTTGTGACCCACAATGACTTATGGGTAAGTGCATGAGTGCATGGGTTAGAAGAACAATGTGCCTTGTGCACGGCTCAGTAATGTAGCCCTATGCATGCATACTTGGGAAATGCATTGGAAGAATTATGGTGCAAGAAGTTGGAACTTGAGCTATGTGCTCAAGGGTAAGCCGACGAAGAGGCTTCCTAATTGATCATGGTTATGTTGTTGTTGAAGCATACAATTCTTACCATGGTGAAAATTCCGTCGATCTCTAACTCTTCGTGTTGTACTTCCATCATGATGATTGACCATCAGCTTGTCTTCCGTTGTTGATGGTTTGCATTGGGGATTCGTCAAACACACACGCCCATCCTTTCTTTCGTTGCTCTTTTTTTTTTTTTTTAATAACATGGTCACAAAACAAGAAGAAAGATGTTAGTATCAATAAAATATTTTACATATGTCCAATGTGTTATATGTGCCTAGGATTCTCAATTGTGTCTATGCATGACCGTGTAATGTGGCCCTAGATTAATGCCTACTTTGCAAATGCATGACTTGAATGGTGCAAAAGACAAGGTTATGCCAAAGGCACATGGTTGTTGTGGTCAAGGCTTTTTTTTATGTTAATTCTAGACTTGATTCGATCTTTGTTTGGAGGTGTCGACTGAATCTTGCAATGATGTAAACCTCCTTATAGGGATCCATTTGAGAATGGTACGTGGCTTTGTGGAGATCACTTCTGGCCCCTTCATCGTGGAGTGCTGTCTAAAATTTGGTATCCAGCGTGGTTGGCTCTTTGATTTTGTGGAAGCTGCTTATACTTTTGCCTTCCAAACCCATACCCTTTCTGGTTGCCTTTTTATGATTGTCGAAGAGGTGGGCTGATCTGCTTTGGTTCTTTGTGCGTGGTGTTGACCCTTGCTTCTCCTTGGCGTCTTTGTGGAAACTTTGCTTGTGAGGGAGATTTGTGGTGTTTGTGCATGTAAGAGTGTCTTGGGTACCCACATTTGTAATCGCCCTTGTTGAGCTGCAACTAACTTCTTTGGCACCCAAATTTGTACGTTATTATGGTCGGCCTCCCTCGATTGCTTTGGTACCCAAATTTGTCGAAGACTATAGGATTGAGCTGGTCTTCGTTTCTTGGTGCTTCTTTTAGCATGGTGTTGACTTGCCTGACTGGGAAGGGTTGTGGCAAGGTTGGTGGTTGTTCGCCTTTTCGTACCCAAATCTGCGTCATGCCCTGAGCTTCTTTCTTCTTGAATTCCGTCTGTCTACTTGATATAGCAGATGTCATCTTTGTGTGCCTCTTTGGTCGAGTTACACTTGCATTAGTATGTGAAGAAGAAGAGGGGTTTGCTGGCCTTTGAGCTTCTGATTCCATGATTGAGTCCTTTTGGTTCGTAGGGTTTTTTACACACACGACATTTTCTTTATGAAGATTAGTTTCGGAAGAACTAAGAGAATGTGTGCTACTTGGCTTTGTGCTCATGCAATTCTCTAATTCTAATGTGATACATTGTTCAAGTGCCCAAACTTGAAGGAGTTGATGTCGTAGGTTCAAGTTGACTGCATGGTCGTAAATCCAATCTTCACCCAAGACAAGTGGCTCTATAATGTCTTCATCATGACATACTAGCATTTTGACTTTCATTGGAACATTTTGAAGGTAGATGGGAAGTTCCACCTCTCCCAAACAAGGGGTTTCCACACCTCCCAAACCTATGAGATAGGCTTCTATAGGCTTTATGTTCAATTGCAAGTCTTGGCAGTATGAAAGTCTAACTGCACTAATTGCTGCACCTGAGTCAATCAATGCTCTCGCAGTCCTTGCATTCTTCCCTTGTCCTATCGCTATGGTTACAAAGGGACGTCGATCAATTATTCGAGAAGCAATTGCACTTGATGTTTGACACATGGCCATGTGGTATCTTGGGGCCTCATGATTGATATCTAGGCCTAGGCGTCTTAACTTATTTCTCCTAATGCGTTCTCTAGCCTCTGCCTGTGCTTCTTCTCTAACCCTTAACTCTTCTTCTTTTCGCTTCTTAGCAGTGTTGAGTCTCTGTAGCATATCCTCTGTAAGAGGTTCTTGATATAGCTTGACTCGACAACCACTGATATAGTTGGGCATGATATCACCTTCTAGTGTGGCCAATTGAACTGCACCGCTAGTGGAAATTCTATTGATGATCATGGGTCCATATCCTCTTTTTTCCAATTTACAGGCATGTTGCTTTAGTGTATAAACCAACACTAGGTCACCCTCTTTCAAGCCTTTATCTTTGATATGTGCATCGAAGTATGCCTTTTGCCGTTTCTTTGCAGCATAGATGTCTGCCGCTGCTCGTAGTCTTGTCTCACCTAAGCGTTCGAGATCAAAGATCCTAGAGGATAACTCGTGTCCATTCCACTCATGCTCTTGTGCTACTTTTAAAGTTGGGATTAGGAAGTCCAAAGGTAGCACAGCATTTTGTCCGAAGACCATCTGAAATGGGGTTGCATTGAGTACCGTTCTATAGGCAACTCGATACGCCCAAAGAGCATGATGGAGTTGTTTGTCCCAATCAGAACGTTTATTATTTATGAGTTTGGTCAGTACATTACATAGGATCTTGTTTGTGCTCTCAGCTTGTCCGTTAGCTTGTGGATGATAGGGGGCAGACTTCTTATGTATCACCAAGAACTCTTGGAGGAGATTTTCAATGACTTCATTCAAGAAGTGTGTTCCTCTATCACTTACTAACTCTATTGGTAATCCATATCTCGTGAACACGTTCTCGAATAAAAACTTTGCTGTAGTTTGAGCATCATTCTTTGTTGTGGCTTTGACTTCTACCCACTTTGTGAGGTAATCTGTGGCTACAATAATGTATTCGGCATGGGAGTTTCTAGCTGGGGGGTTAATAGGACCTACAAAGTCTATGCCCCACTTCGAGAATGCACGTCCTCCCATCATTGGCCTCAAAGGCATCTCATCTTTTCTAATTGGGTACTGGGCACGTTGGCATGTGTCACATTTCTTCACATAGGTATGTGCATCCATATGAAGAGTGGGCCACCAAAGTCCTGAGAATAGAATAGTCTTAATTACTCTATCAGGACCAAAATGTCCACCTGCAACATTGCTATGGGCAGTTTCAGATTTTCAAATAGTCTGATTCGTGAACGCACAATCTTAGGTAACCATCTTTTCCTCTCCTATATAGGTTGTCTCCTACAAAGGCATAGTCTTTAGCCTCTTGCTCCAAGCTTCGTCTTCTTGCTAGACTAGCCTCGCTAGGTAATGTTCCGGATCTCATAAATTCTACCAATGGAGCACTCCAATCTGGAATTAATGATATGTGATAAAGAGTCGCATGCTCCACCGGGGGTCTCTTTTGGCACACTGGACAATTCTTGATCCACTCATGAATTTCTTTGTCTATACTAGGCCAATACACTCCTAAACGTTTTAGATTTTGCAATATTTGTTGTTTAGAATAGTGATTCCCTAGAAATCCTTCATGGGCTTGTTGCAACCAACTACTATGTTCATCATCCTCAACACAACAAGCTAGAACACCTTCTGTATCTTGTTTATACATGCTTCCTGCCAATATCTGATAGCTTTGTGACCACACAATTTCATCCTTGTTCGTCTTCACCTTCTTATTTGCAGGTCCAAAGGTTAGGACTGGTACCAGCTTATTTGCCCATTTAGGAACAACTTCTAGATTGAACAGATAAGCATCGGGCAATTCATCAGACACTCCTCGCGGTGGCTCTCCTGAAGTGATGCGAGAAAGGTGATCCACTCTGAGGTGGGTCTTACCTTGCCTAACAACCACTTCAAAGTCATATTCCATTAGTAAGAGGAACCATCTTACTAAGCGTCCGGTGTTGCAAGGTTTATTGACCAAGTATAATAAAGCTTGATGATCAGTGAAAAATTTGAACTTGTTGGCCAATAGATAGTGTCTAAACTTCTTTACAACATATACCATGCCTAACCCTTCTCTTTCGGTTGTGGTGTAATTTCGTTCAGCAGCGTTCAATTGCCTACTAGCATAGGCTATAGGCAAATCCAAATTTCCTTCTCCTGTGGGTTGTGACAACACACATCCTATTGCATAATTGGATGCATCCACATGTACATGGAATGGCTTATTCCAATCAGGAGTGGTCAATATGGGTGCTGTGCACAAGCGTTTCTTCAGCTCATTGAAGGACTTCTCGCATTCGTCGTTCCACTCAAACTTTGTCAACAAGGCATAAAGAGGCTTAGCTATAATTGCATACATGTGAATAAACCTACGGTAATATCCACAATGGCCCATAAAGGCTTGTACCTCTTTAACATTCCTTGGCCTTGGCAGCTCCGCTATGGCTTTTATTTTGTCCTCATCTGTGGATATGCCGTTCTTAGAGACAATATGACCTAAAATTTTACCTTGACGTACCATGAACACACACTTTTCTGGGTTCAGACACACTCGGTATTGTCTACACTTGTTGAAGATTTGTCTGAGCTCAGGAATCTGACATCTCCTTTCTTGGGAATGAGCACATAAATCGTCCACATATACTTCTAAGCTTTTTCGCAAGAACTCTTTGAAGACATGACACATGAGCCTTTGGAAGGTTGCAGGTGCATTGGTGAGCCCAAATGGCATCACACGGAATGCAAAGACTCCCCACTCTGTGGCAAAGGCCGTTTTGTGTTGATCTTCTATGGCAATGGCTACTTGGTTGTAACCTGAAAATCCATCAAGGAAGCTATAAACTTCCTTGCCCGCAACACGCTCCAATAAATGATCAGTAATTGGAAGTGGATAGCTATCTCTAACCGTAGCGGCATTAACTTTTTTAAGGTTAATACACACACGTAACTTTCCATTCTTCTTGGGCACCACTACAACGGGGGAAAACCATTCAGTATGCTCAATTTCATAGATGAATCCGGCTTCAATCAATCTGTCGATTTCTTCTTTTATTTTGGCTGCATAGGTGTCATTATATGTGTAGGGCTTCTGTTTGGTGGGCTTGGCATCTACTATCATGGGGATCGTATGAGAACAAACCTTTGGATCTACTCCCTTCAAGTCTCTATAGTGCCACGCAAACACGTCCCTATATTCCCTTAACAAGGCTACCAACTCTGCTTCCTCTTCTTTACTTAGGTCATCTCCTATGCATGTACATCTCTCTTTGTTCTCTTCAATGGTGACTACGACTTTTTTGGTCTTTTCTTTGTTGTCATACGCTTCTCCCGTAATGGCCTCTCTCTTAGGCATTCGTACCAAAATTTTTCGGTCTTCAACTTTGTATTTCTTGAAATTCTCTGGTACTTCGAACAATGATTCCTTGTCTTCTTGTTTCACTCCTTGTCTTTTCTTTTTCTTGTGACCTCCCTCACTTCCTTCCTTTGAATTGACAGTTTTAATGCTTGTGAGAGGTTCTTCTTCCTTTTGGGTAAATACTCCTATGTCTTCTAGATAGTGCTCCTCTGAAAGAAAGCAACTATCCATCACAAGGGACTCTAGATCGTCTTCGTTCTCTTCTTCTTCAATGGAGTCACTAGGGTCACATTCTTCGAGCAAGGGCTGACACATGAAAACTGAGATATCATAACCCTCCTCCTCATCACAATGAGGTGTCCATTGTTCTTCATTGACTACAATGTCCATGGTAGCTAAGATTTCTGCCCAACCATGAGTGGAACAATGGAAGGACTTGAATTACAAAAGAACTCTCTTACAAAGTTGAAATCTACAACAAGCTCCCCCCAAAAATGAGCTCTTCAGTCCTTTTTATAGTTTTTTGAGTAGTTTTGGCCCTGTCCAGACCTAGTGTCCGACCTAGTTGAAAATTAGGTTCCAAGGCTTATTTGGGGGCTCAAACGAAGTCTAAAAATTATGAAAATTGGTAGGATGCTACTTCTAATACTCCTCAAGCTCGAGGACTCCTCGGCTTGAACAAAACGGAGTTGTAAAAATGGAAAATGGTATTTACAATGGTTGTTTAGTGACAAAAGTCACTATATTTATAGGGATTTCTTCTGAAAATTTGACATGTGCTTCTTGGAGCTCCCTACTTGCTCCTCTTTCTTGTGTATGCACTTCTTTGATGCGCTTCCATGCTTTGTCCTTGACCTTGAGCTTCAACATGAGGCCATCAGGACCTGGACTTTTTCCATTGGGAAGAGCATCAATAACCTCGATAATCTCGTTCTCGGAAACGTTAGCTTCTAGAAGAGAATTCATGTTCTGTAGAATTCTAGAATGAGCTACCCTTGAGATGGTAGCCATGCAATCGCGCCTATGCAGGGAAAGAGGAGTCGAGACCCCGAGGAGATGGGTAAAGTGGTCAACGATGATAGATATGTTCTCGGCTTCCGTGTTACATTCGATCCCATTGTTATCGACCAAGAAGGGGATGGATTCTCTAGCTTGTTTCTTTTTGAGGATGTTACACATCTCTTTCAATGGTTTGTCAGCATTCCCCGCCCTCCAGTCTTTGAAGAATATTTGAAGATTTTTCCTTTGAACCTCCTCCTCGAATCTTAGTCTTCCCCTGATTTTCAGAAGACCTTGTTGGCACTGCAAGTTACCGTTGTTCACTTCTTCAAGTCGTGAGAGTCTCTAGTATACCATTTCTCTTCTTTTTTTCCAGATATCTCTTATAGCCTTATGAGTCCTGATCAGAATTTGTCGAGTCCTTTCCACCGCGCTTCTCCAACACTTAGTCGGTTCATTACAGTAGGCAAAGGCCTCTGCCCACACTGCGGAAATTTCTTAGTGGACAGAGGGGAGGGAAAACGACGTCTGACAAGCATGAAACCAAGGAGCTTTCCAGAGCATGGGAATCATTTTGAAAGAAAGAGTAATCGGGTAGTGGTCCGAGATAGTCAGGTCCATGTGTTGGGAAACCAAAGGAATGCCCCATTGGAGGATGGTGTTTTGGTCGATGTAACATCTATGAAGTCTTGCTTTCCTCAAGGAGTCCCCTAGTTGGAGATTAGACCAAGAGAACCCCTTCATATCTTTCACTTCGACTAGTTCGAGATGGAGCTTGATTTTATCCCATATCTCTTTCTCCTGACCATCAATAATTTTTCCCTTGTTATTCCATCAGTCCTCTGGAAACTCAACCATGTTGAAGTCCCCACAAATCAGAACATTGTGTGAGAGGGAGTCGAGGGAAGCCCAAGTATTGATTCTATCCACCACTACATTAGGGGCATAAATTGAGACCACAATGAACTGATTAGGGAGCCCAAAAGATGCAGCAATCCAACAATGATTCTGATCTTCACAAGTCGAGGTCAATCTGCCAGACTAGAAGAGACTAATACCAATCACAGCGCCCCCCGCCCCCCTAGGGTGCGAAGTGGAGAACCAAAGGTGCTTCGGAGAGATGCATTTAAGCTGTTTTTGGAGATCCTCTACATCGATTTTAATCTCTTGCAAGCAGATAAAGTCGGGGTTGAGACACTTGTCTTTGAACCATTGACCAATAATCACCGCTCTTGAGGGGTCAGACAACCCCCTGACGTTTAGTGATGTGATTTTCATTAGTGATGGTTGCCCTGTTTGAGGGGAGGGACCCTGTCTTTTTTTTTCTTGTGGTCTTCTTTTTTCCTCCCTAATTCTTGACTTATGATCTTGTTCTTGAGGGGGCTCTTCCAAGGCATGCCCGACAGTTGTCTCCCTTTAAGCTTTGACTTTTGTTGTGGTAAGCTTGGCATGCAAACCGGAAGAGTAGGACCAAGGAAGGAGCTTTCACTGTCTGGGTTGTCTTCATTGATAGTAGTGAAGCCTTCTTCCTTACTCGTGGTGTAACCTTCTTGGTTGTCTTCTTTGCTGGTAGAGCACCCAAGTGTATTATCAGCAAGATCTTCTTCATAATGGTTATCTCCTGGGAAGTCGATCTCATTAATCTCCTTTTCTAGGCTACAATACATGTTATTCGAAGGAGCAATGGTCATAGCATTCTTTGTTGCTGATCTTCAAGGGCTAACTTTCCTCCTACATCTTACTTCGGTGAATCCTTCTGAATCCGTCTCTGCCACCCGATTGTTATAATAATAATCGTTTCTTTGATAATAATAATAATTGTTTCTTTCAATAATATAGGGTTTTCTGACCCCTCAACAACAGCCATTATTGACTAGTGGCTCCATGATAAAAACCTAAACTCAGACTTCATTTGTCTTCAAGAAATCAAATTAAATGGGGAGGACCTTCAAAAGAGACTAAAATGTATTTTGTGTCACCCTTGTCTAGCTCCATCATGCACCCCAAGGAAATGGAAGCTCAGCTATCAACATTAATACCAGTTGGTACGTTAGACTTATGGATACCCAAGCGGACCAGAACCATTGATGGATTCGTGCTTCCTTTGGGGTCCTTTGCAATTCATCATAGTCTTTGTATATGCTCCTAATATTGATTCATAAAGAAATGTCACTTGGCAATCATTGGACTCTCTACCCCTCAACATTGTCGTTATGGAGACTTTAATATGGTGGAGGCTCTTTTTGATAGATGGGGGAATAGAGGACAGGTGATTGATGGTCATGAGAAGGACGTCTTGGACCAAGTCAAGATCCACCTGGACTAGGTGAAGATCAAAGACAAGGCTAGTTTCTCTTGGTCGAACCTCTAGTTTGGAGTCGACTTGAGGAAAGCTAAACTTGAAAGGAGCTATATTACGCATAATATAATCAATAAGTGGGCCTCTCTCCCTCTCCTAATATGTGGACCTTATTATAATTGGAGTTTGAGGTCTATGGAAGCATACAGACAACACGAGTAAGAAAAAGAAACTTGGAGCACAACACAAAATACTAAATGTATTACCAAGTGAATGTACAAAGATAAGTAAATCGTTAAGTATCTCGTTAGGGTTAAAGGCATATATACAAGCTGGGGAGAAAACCTCCTAAAGCGGGGAAAAAAGTGTCCTGGTAGTCCTAAGCATGTTCACACACACCACTACCGAAATATATCAACAAATCCCCCCTAGAAGTGATGCAGTGAATAAGGAGTTGACACTCATGTATAAGGAAGTGCCGAGCTATGTGGAACGAGATCAATCCAAAAAGGAAGTAAACACAAAGCTTTGCAGAAAGCTTCAAACTTGTCTTGAGGTAGAGCCTTTGTGAAAAGATCTGGAATGTTATCTTGTGTGGGCACGTATGCCAAACTGATCTCTCCAGCATAGAACCTCTCCCATGCCTTCATGGCAATGAGGACTTGGGAAACCTCTTCTTTTCATGCCCCAAGTCAATGTCAGCCTGGCGGGCTCTTGGGAGAATCATGTTGCTACAGGGACAAATCATCTAGAAGCAAGCATTTTTGTGTGAAGCGATCGGCTGTTCCTCAGCACTATGGAATGCTAAAATAGGTGAGACCCTCTAGAAGATATGGAAAGAGAGGTGTGCCGCCAACTTTGGTAGCCCTCATAAAGAATGGTCAATTGAAAAATATCTTTTCCTTTTAGGCAAAATAATCTCCAATTGTAAGAATCCCCCATGAGGGGGACAAAAAGGTTATCAACCTTCTTTGCAATGTTTTCTAGCAAGTTTTAAGCAATCGTTGCTTTGCGGGATTCAGGGGGACCCATTGGTGTTAGGCCCATTCACTTGTACAATTGTTCTTTCTATTAATTAAAGTTTGGGAGAGTAGGCTATTGTTGAACTTCCTTTTGAGAAAAAAAAAGAAACAATCATTAATCACGATCGGTGACTACGAGGAGGGCATTAGATGTGAGTGCCATGGGCATGACGACTTCTTTAGCTATTGCAACTTCAAAAGACATCAACATTGTACTTGCATGACATTAGGGGAAAAAATGAACCTTGCATGGGCCTTTTAGATTAAGGAGTGATTAGTGCTGGACCAATCAGAAGAGGGTGGTGGCCACAGTCTATGCCCTATAAAATACTAGGATGAAGGGGGAAGAGAGGAAAAATTTCTCCCTTATTTAATGAGTTGCCTCTAGAGAGAGAAGGAATCTTGTAACCTAGCTGGGTTCAAAAATTCAAAATTTCTAAAAAGTTAAAAAACTCATCATAACACTTGACAATGGAGCCCCGATTACCTTTTTAGGATCAGAAGTACTCTTGTTGACCCCAAATTCAAAATTGGTGCGTGTTTTAAGCTAAAAAAATGAATTTTTTCAAAAATACTAAAAAAGAGTTATTTGGCTCCTAAACCTCACATTTTCATACTCGGGTCCCAAAAAGTCTTTTTTCACTACTTTCTCTTTATAGCACACCATTGAAGCTCTTGTTTCTGCATTCCAACCTACCTGCATCTCCTATTTCAAACAATTGGTGTAGCTTGAAGACCTTCAACTTCAATGGAACCATCTAAAGCTTCTAGGCGATCAAAAGATGAAGTCATCACATTAGCATGTCACAATATCAAAGCTATAGATGGACAATGGCTATCACATGAGTACTTCAAAGGTGCAGGGGTGTACATGCAACCCTCTAGAGTCGGGCCTCATTGAGTTAGAGATCGTGGGAACTTGGATCTTCATTGGAAGGGAAAGCTACTTGGCTTCAAAAAGCACAAAGAAAACAGGATGGTTGCTATTGTACAAGATGTTTTTACAATGGCAACTATAAAACTCGAAAACTCCATTAGAATGAGATATCCTATTAATTGTAAGAATTACTCTACAAAATTTTATGTTTTATAGTATTGAATATATTTCTAAACTATTTAGATATGCTTTTGTTTGTTTCATATATATTTCCTTCTAGTTTGGTGGAAGAGCAACCACTTCATAGTCTTATAGGTACTTTCTAGGCATTGCATGTAGATGTTGGTGCACTAGTCTTTTTAGAAATATCTCCTGCTCAACTTCTCCATGATAGAGTTTTCTTTTACACACATAGATATGTTGTACCCTCTACAATGAATGATTTTGGAAGGTTAGAGCGAATTGAAGTACATTCTCTTCTTAGGTTGGAGTGGCCGAAACATGATATATTGTCCATATCATCTTTGAAGCATAAGATGGTAATGGATATACGTAACTCTTTGAAATTCACAAAAGTGTCTAGGTTTGTAAGTTTGCACTGGTCTTTTCCCATCCATTGTTTTGTATATTTATTTCAAAGATTTGCATTCCAAGAGTCCACCATGTTCATGTGTAAAGATGTCACATATGAGCAAGTCAAAAGTCTTCTTGGTGGAAATTGGGGTTTGATGGAAGGAATTGGGGTTTGATGGAAGGAATTGGGGTTTGATGGAAGGAACAAGTATAGGATTTTGATATTTGAAACAACATACTTCATTATACAATAGATTCTACCATGATTGTTGGATGTGAAAACTTGGCCATTGGATACCATTTCAAAGTTCACGGGGATCTTTACATTCATTTGAAATAAAGCTTAAATTGCCCAACAATGAAACGAAAACTATTTTAGTGAATCATCATTGGACCTTGGCTAATATGAGAGAAAACTTGGTGATTATGGGGTTTGAGGGATTAACTCAATCTAGATTCAAAATACAAGGACATAAGGTGAGAAATTTTTTGTGCTTTTGTAAAAGTAATCTTTTCATTATTGCTTATTTTAGTTTTAGAACTTCAATTTCTTGTAAACTAATTACAAGTGGGAAGAAGATTGGAATACAAAATGAGAGACCCTATAGATTGGAGTAAAGATGGAGCTGAACTCTCATTCTCATAGTTTTTTTGCAACTTGATGATGTCACTTTTTGGGTCCTAGTCATTGTACCTCATGGTTTTTGTACCTTCAAGAAACTTGTAAAAATTAGGATAAACAATACATGTCAGATATTGTATATACCTTCTTATTTGCGATGGTAATTTCAAAACTTTTGGAATGTCAAAATTCTATATTCAGTACTTTGAAATGTGGTTTGTCATGTTGTTTTTTGTTATGTTTATCTTTAAACATTTGATTTGATGCAAAAATATCCATATCGTTTGGTGTTTTGTGCATTATTTTATCATCAAAAGCTCATTTTTATAACTTTCATTATTTTATTATGTACTTTTAAAAGTGGTGCCAATCACTTTAAAAACTTGAAACTGCTATAAAAATGGGTTGTATATGCTCATTTCTCACATTTGCACTCACAAAGAGCTAAAAAATCTTGCAAGTCAATAGAATACTATGCCCGCACGCAATGGTTGCTATCACTTCCACTCCCATCAAATCTCCTCGAGATCTTCATGGAGTTCTTGGATAATATAGACTACAAAGGTTGTATAGATTTGCATGATCTAGTCTATAGAGTCCCTAATCTTGAAGGGATGTTATTGTAGAAAAAAGAAGCATCGAGAAGAAAGCCCCAAAAATGTTCAAATCTAGGCATATTTTTTCTTTTTCAAATTTCCATGATTATCAAGAGCTATGTAAATGCTCTAGAGGAGTCCTCTGGATCCATAAATCCCAAACATTGTAACATTAGCCTTGTACAATAGTAAGAATTTAAGTGATTTCCAATAAAAGTACTGGTCTCTTGTGTGAAAGGACCATTTTTAGGTCACATGTACTTGATGCGTCTTTGAAAAGAATTTTTTTCCATTGTGAGTAATCAAGCTGAAATTTTGAACTTGCTTCTTCTCTGCTGAGTCTTCTTCTCTATAAGTGTTTGAAATGTGTGTTTAGGAGCATTGTCTACCTCTCCCCTTCTTGTTTAAGCCACTGTAGTGCATGTGTAAAGCTTGGTGAACTCTGGAGTAGGAGTTGGTGTGTTTGATGCTTGAAATGTGTGTCTAGGAGCATTGTCTACCTCTCCCTTCTTGTTTAAGCCACTGTAGTGCATGTGTAAAGCTTGGTGAACTGTGGAGTAGGAGTTGCTGTTTCCCACCACTCATTGTTTTGCTCATAATTTGAAGCTTGTTTGTCAAATTATGCTAAAAACACCGCCATTAAATGTTTCTCATTGACAGCTTCAAAATGAACCTGGTATTGTTCATATTTGGATCTCAGAGCTAAGAGAAAAATCCTAATTTGTGTGTATTTCCTACAACAAGTATCATAGCATGCATTTTCATAGGGACAAGTGACTTGAGTGGTAGATGGAATTATGTTACATGCATTGTTAGCACTTTCACTTCATTTGTCATCATGTGTGCACATGCTTCATACACTTGATACGTCTAAATTCACGGATTGATAATTAAACATGTATTAATACACCACTATATGTACTTGTGGGCAATTGAGGTGTAGTCTCAGTTAGCACAAGTCCCTAAGACTTTACGACTTAGGTACACATGTTTTTGGCACCGTTTCTAGGGAGCTATTCCAATCAAGGTGCCTACGTGATGGTAATGGCTTAGGAGTGAAGTTATCGTGTGAGGAGAAGCAATTTTAGTGAATGGCAAGTCTCTAAAAACTTTTACACTTGTTACTTCACACTCTAATGGTGTGTGTAATGAGTTAGTAGGGTTAGGAGTGAGGGAGTGAGAGAGAGTAGGAATTAGAAATAGCAGAAAGAGGTAGGAATTGTGTAGGAAACTCATCACAAGAAAACCCCAGAAAATTGAATTATTTTTATTTATGGTCTTGGACACCCAAGGACCTAAAATACCAAAATGGTTTAGTACTCCAATCATTTGTTTTGATACAAGTATTGTGGGAGAGTAGCGACTAGTATCGCAGATCGTGTATCGCAGAGAGCACAAAGAATTGTTGGTTTTTGGTGGCAAGAATCGGAGGGCCTACTATTGAAGGTGACAACTTCACTCCATCAATCTTTGGAAATCAAATAAATACTCACTAGACATGACACAAAATACTGGAAGTATCGAGGGGTTGATATGAGGGGTTGTGAGTGAGATTTTGCACCCACAGTGAGTCTAGGGAGACAAGAGATTAGTGAAGAGAAAAATGCATTAAAAATTTGAAATTTAGACCTTGCTAAGACTAAGTATTGCGGTCAGTTGAGTTGAGGTATCGCAATACGTGAATTCCCGTGTATCGCGATACTTGGCAAGTATTGTGTATCATCTCCCCATGTATCACGATACCTCACAAGTATCTTGTATCATTGGGTTGAGTATCATGTATCGTGCTAGTTGTGTATCGTGTATCATCTCTCCGTGTATCACGATACCTCACAAATATCGTGTATCGTTGGGTTGAGTATCATGTATCATGGCTTCCCAAGTATTGTGTATCATCGATATGCAAGTATTGTATCGTGGAAGACTCGTATCGTGTATCGCCTAAATTCTAGTATCATGTATCGTGGGAAAAGCAAAGAGCCTAAAAAAGGAAAATCAGAGAAATTAAAGTGTTGAATCTTGCAAAGGATAGTCAATAGGGCCCTAGAAGACCCAAGAATTAAGCAGTGAATGAACCTAAGGTCCAAACGAATATTAGGTAGTCAAAGAAGTATTGTATCTTGTGCAAGAAGTGTAGCCCAACCAAGTAACCACTCTATTTACTCAGATACTTCTAGTGATCCAGAGGAGGAAAGTCATGGCCTCAGAAGATATGCATAGTTTTGTACCTAGGGCAAGCTTCATGTATGTAGTAGAAGGGGAATATTGGACATCCCTACAATACGTATCTACGAACTTGCATGGAGTACCCATCTGCCTTGACAACCTTAATAGGTCCATGGCAAGAATGAGGAATGCAACTGAGTCAGAGATAGTCCCAAGACTAGCTGTCAAGTACAAAGGAGGTATCTACATGGATAAAATAGGACAAATATATGTTGTGATTGAAAACCCTGACCAGATAAATGAAGGAGGGTAGGTAGAGAAATAAGGAATCAATAATAGAACCGATAATGGAGACACGATAACTACCCCTAGAGGAAGGTCTGTGATCACTCAAGTACTAAGAGGAGATTGAATACCTCAAGATGACTATGTAATGGACATGTACTTCGTAAGTGGGTCCGACTTACTACTACAAGTTGCTTCACTTATCCAAGGAGAAGGCATCAACCCAGCCACTATCTATGAATTGAGAGACCCTGAACATTCATCTAGAATTACTTACCTAGATCGAAATCACAGAAGATATTGGCCGATGGACGATTTTGATAGGTCGAGATTGAGGTACATGGTGTTGCATGTATTCCCTCCTGGAGAACAAGAAACTACTTCAAAAAACCCCTTTGGAGCCCAACAAGGTATCGAAAATTTAGCATGTGGACAAACCAGCCAGTGGAGTGTCCCTGTCAGACCTCACATGCAATTTTCCATGTCGGGACTCAACCCTAGCAACCAAACTAATCTAGGAACTAGAAGTATGAATAGAACACCTTTCCTAGTAAGAACACCACAAGGTGTAGGACAAGGAGTACACCCCGTGCGGCCTATTGCCCCCATCATTATTCGACCCCCAGAGCCAGACATAAGGTTAAGAACAATCCAAGTGGCGAAGTGTATGAGAAACCATTATGACGGTAACCTTATGACCACATTGAAAAATTCAAGCAAGTATTTCAGGAAAAATAGGTGGAGGATTTCTTTGTCCAATATGAATCTTTTGGGCTAACCCTTAGGGGAACAACTTTGACTTGGTTCCAACCTTTAGACCCCAACCGTTTTGCAAATATTGAAAAATTCTTCCAAGAATTTATCAGAGAATTCATCAAGAGGGGAATCAAACACAACTCTTCTTCATTGATCCATAGTTTTAAACAGACCCTAATGAGACAATAAAGACTGTGTCCAGATGTCTCAATCAATATGTAGATAGATGCCCTATGATGGATAGACCCTCCCAATAGAAAATGACATTTTTGCTCTTAGATGGTCTAACTAACGGGACATCAGAACTTTGGTATATGTAAAGTGATTACAAACACCCAATGAATGTCTACAAGAATGCATAGATTTGGAAGACAACCTAGCAGGTGACCTACCCAAGGAAAAGCATGGAAGTCTATGTAGACGATCGATGTAGATACTCTTCTCAACGAATCAAACATATCTTCAAGTTAAGAAAGATATTCGAGAAATGTAGACAATACAGAGTGTGCTTAAACCCCAAAAAATGCGTTTTTATGGTAAGAGAAGGTAAAATTTTGGGACATATTGTATCTAAGAATGGCATCTCGATAGATGAAAACAAAATCAAAGTAATTTTGGAATTACCAAGACCAAAGAATGCCAAAGAGGCACAAGCCTTATGGGACATTGTGGATATTATCGACAATTCATCCACATGTATGCCATAATTGCAAAGCCTTTGTATGGGTTGTTGACACAATTGACATGGACAGAAGATTGTGAGAAGGTGTTTAATGAGTTAAAAAAGAGGCTGAGTTCAGCACCCATCTTGAAAGTGCCCAATTGGAATAATCCATTCCATATCCATGTGCACACATCCAATTATTCGACTTTGAAGTAGTCATGAAAAGGGGAATACTCATGTAAGGACTAAACACTGGTAGAGAATGATGCATGGAGAACCACCCACAGGAGTAGCTGATGATCTACCTCAATAAGGACAACAAAAAGGAATTCAGACAATCATGAAACGTGCATATTGTTGCGAGCAATTTGTATTTTAAAGACTCTAATGGAGTATTGTTAAGGTGTGTAGAAGATGAGGAGCGTACGAGCTTACTCGAACAAGCCCATGTGAACAAGTGGAGAATGCACAAGGGTATTAGCAAAACAATGAGAGACTTGAAAAGATTAGGTGTGTATTGGCCATATATGCAAAAGGACGTTCATGAACACATTATTGACTGCGAAGTATGTAAGGAAAATCCACCTGATGAATATTCCTCGTTATGTTACTCCACCATTGTCCCAAAATGGAGTAAAGTGTCAGTTAATTTTTTGAAGTCACATACTTACCTCAAAGGAGCAAGCTTAACTGAAAGAGAGCTTTAAAAGAACAGAGCAAGAACTATGCCATAATTGGAAGACAATTATTTAAAAGAGGAAAGGATTATCAATTACGATTATGTGTACATGAAGGAGAATACTTGCCTATTCTAGGGAATGGCTCATGCAAGTGCAGCTAGAGGTCATTTTTCAGCTAACAAGACTGTCAAAATGATTCTCTTTGCTGGCCTATGGTGGCCAACCTTACATATGGTTGAAAAAAATTACGTACGAAGTTGTGAAAGATGTCAACGAACAAAGTATCCAATAAGACAAGACGACATGCCTCTAAGACCAATGATTAGTGCTGGAGCATTTTTGAAATGGGGTCTTGACTTCATATGACCAATAAACCCCCTAGCAAAAGGTTCGCTTGCTTAATACATTATTGTAGCCACGGATTATCTCACAAAATGGATAGAAGCCAAAGCAACTAGAAAAAATGATGCCCATACCATAGCCATTTTTTTGTTTGAAAATATATTCACTCGTTTTGGATTCCAAACAATTGCATCATGCAATATGGGTCTTTTGTGTAGCATATAAGACCGCTATTGGAACTACTCCTTTCAATCTAGTCTATGGTCAAAATGCAATACTGCCAATTGACTTTTTAGTTCCCAGTCTAAGAGTTACTCAACAACATGAATGGATGGGACATGAATTATCCAAACAATTGGATAAAATTGGATAGTTGCATGAGATGAGGTTACAAGCATTGGTAGGTATTTACACTGCAAAGAGGAGACAAAAATCTTATTATGACGCCCATGTGAAAGACAAGGTACTGAAAGAAGGAGAGCTAGTGTTAGTGTATACATTGAAACAACATGGAAAGAAACTACAACAACCAGCGTATGAACCACTATTGATAAACCGAATTTCTACTAGTGGAGCAATTAACTTAGCTACCTCAATGGAGACGTATTAGATAATTACATAAGTTGCTATAGAATCAAGAGATATATGGAATTGTTAACTGAAAGGATGTTAGCAAGACTCTTAGGAGCACAAAACAAAAAAGAAGAAGAGGAACGAATAAGAGAAGAAGCCCGAGGGGAAGCACTAGAATGCATAAGAAAATGGAAAGAGTGGATATGACAACTAGACGAAAGATATCTATAATGAGAAGAACCTACCCCTATGGCAAATTATCAAACGGGTAAAATGGAATCGCTAGGTAACCTTATCAAAAGACCATATTTGAACCTAGGCATTATTTTAGATGACTACCAATTAGTAGACTCATTGATTGACATAGGAGCCATGTTGAGTTGCATAAGAGCCTTGCTGGCAAAGGAACTGAAGTCAAAAAATAATCCAACAAAAGCATACATGATAGGAGTTGGAGGAAACACCATTGAGTGCCAGGGAGAGATTCAATGTTCATGCATCTTGGAAACACTACTATGAATCAAAGATTCCTAGTTTGCAATGATAGAGATCTTCTAGAAGAACTCATCCTAGGTCAGGATTGGATCTTTGAATATGAAGTCAGCATCCACCTTGCCCAAGGATACATATCAACTAAAATAGACCATAAAGAAGTCTTTAGTCTTCTAGATGAAAAACCATTAAAAACAATTGGGGACAAGACACCTAGGATCACGAGTTTAGAGGACCCCTTGCACGAACTTCTAGCGAAAACCTCGTATGATGATTTTGCTACTTCCAATTCACCTACACCTTCTCCTAAACTGCATGATCAACCTCTCAATTATTCCCAAGAATGTGAGCCTCAATGATTGATTAAGAGTTGTCTGCTTAGAGAAATTAGCAAGAAGATCATACCACTTGTGATCTTACCAACCACAAGGGCACAACAACGCCCAAGCACAAGACAAGAATGGATTAGGAA
Source organism: Ceratopteris richardii (assembly GCA_020310875.1). Taxonomy (NCBI): domain Eukaryota; kingdom Viridiplantae; phylum Streptophyta; class Polypodiopsida; order Polypodiales; family Pteridaceae; genus Ceratopteris; species Ceratopteris richardii. The sequence continues at coordinate 91,507 of MU261425.1, forward strand.
AGATCAACTAGAACATTACTAATGGCAAAGGGAGGTACATACACGTCAACACTCAATGGCATGAGAAGATCACAAAGCTCCAAAACTACAGAAGAAGGAATCTAGGATATTGCAAGTATGGATTCCGAAGAGACTGATGGAAGTTCAATGATCACAACAATTCATCTGGATTCCAAAAAAGTCCAAGGAACAAGCCAATAAAGAAATAAAGAATTTAGATGAAGTAACATAGAGGCATACCCATGAATTCAACATGATATCCAAGGGTGAAAAACAATAATGAATTACTAAAGAACAAAAACTTCAAAACTAGGACAAAGGTGTATGGAGGATTGCATCAAAGAACTCGCTTACATCAACACAACAGAATAGGACTCAAAGAAATCAAATTACAACGTTCAAGTGGAGACCAAAAGAACAACAAGGAGTGTGCCATAGCAACCAAGAGAATCTGCTCTGCACCCATTCTAAGTTAGATGCATCCAAAGTATGCATGATAGGGCCACCCGACAAGGCCTTGCATTCAACACATAGCCTTTTCCACAAGCATAGTGGTGCACATTTCCTATAAAGGAATAGAACTTAGCTTATACCATAATAGTCCAAATAAAATTAATGTACATCAATAATTGCTTTGGCTATAAACTAACATTTATGTTTTCTTTCAGCCATGAAAATAAGAAATGGAAAAAATAGATGGTCAAGTATCATGCTCTACTCAAACTAGCAAGGGGGGATCCTGTTCACAAGAAACGTAGAGTCACTGCACATGACTAGAGTGGAGGCAATTTTTCATACTTGAGATTAATCCTCAATTGCATTGCAAGTGCAGATGGCTTCAGAGGATTCTGAAGCAACGGTGCAAGAAAAAATCTTGGAATTTCCCCTGAAAAGTGTATCCAAGGCAAAGGGACATTGGGTCCGTGAAGATCAACCAGCTGGAGAGCATCTATTTCTAGTCAACATAAAGATCATGGACAGGGATCATCAGTTCCCTGTAATGTCGTAGGATTTTTAGATACTCCACGAAATTCCATCAACCATGGATGTTCTGACAAAAGCAAGCATCGATAAAAAAAATTCCTTACCCATTTATAAGAAAGACTTTGAAAGATGCACTCAAGTGATGAACACCCTGCATCCGGCATTGGATATGCCCTCAGTGCCAGAAGCAAAAGTATTGGATATACAAGGAGACTGGATCACAATCAAATTTACACACGAGTTGATTAAAGAAGCATTCGGATGGACTAAAGATGGTGTCATAGATCTCAAAGAAGAAATTCATGAAGTTAAAAAGAGAACATTTTTGGACATCAATAGATTTGATATTGAGGAAGTGGTTCTTTTAGTGCACCAACATTTTTGCTTCCCAAATATGCATCGATACACAATGCCATAGAAAATTGTAGTCCAGCTCTTGTCTCATGCAATCAAGCAAGTGGACAACCAAATAAATCTAACGCAATATGTTCAAGAGCACTTATTCAAAGCCAAAAAATAGTGGGGACACACAAAGTTTCTTAATGGGAGTGTGGCATTAATAGTACTTATATATCAGGCACTGAACATTCGAGAACATCTCCAAGAGATGCCTTCGGCCTTAGCAATGTCAAAATATATGAAATCAACAACTATCCCCAAGAAGAGAAAATGTACAACCATTAGCGAAGCAGTCGAAACTAGCTCTAAAACATTAATGCAAGGAGCCAAATGGTTGTGGGAAGAATTCAAAGAGGAAGCAACCCCAATTTCAAAGAGAATACATGTCCTTCCAAGAACAAAGTTAGAAAAGCTGACACCAATTATTGAGGCTGATTTACAAGAAGCCTTATTACAAACTCATAGGTATACAGAAGGACAAGTTAATCTATCAGTACAAGCTCATCATTACCATCAAACTGGTGAATCACAACACACTCAACCAAGAAAAAGATTAACAAAATTCCATCGATAAAGAGAATTGGTATTAATAAATTCAAGCTTATCATATGAAGATCAAGAGGAGAATGAGATAAATATAGATGTGTGCATAGAGACAAATGATGAGGGGGGATGAGATGAACTCACTCAGTTGGTTGACGAACAGGAAGTGGCTAGCAAAGAGCAAGATGAGGAAAGATCAAGCCGACTAGAGAAAGAGATAGTTAATAACCAAGAAGAAAAAAGCAAGTATACTATTCAAATAAATGAAGCAACAAAGCTTCAATTTACAGAAGTTAATATTGAGGATCAAAAAACAATAAAACATCCCAAAGAAGAAGAAGAATTTCATGGGAAGGAATCGATTGCGCCCATCAGAGTGGTGGCAGAGCCGTCACCAATGGATGTAACATTTCAAGGAAGCACCTCAAAGATGAACACAACAAACGAGGATGAACAACACGTTCACCTTCACATCCACCAACCATTTAATGAAACATTACATATTGATAAAGGAACAGATGTGGAAACCAGAGAAGTGTTGGAGCAAGTCTATGACAAGCCTAAGTATTGGCTTGAGTCTCACAAAGTCTTAGAAGAAGCTTTAAAAAGAAGACTATGTAAAGTTCACTTGTGAACTACCTCTTGTAATTTTTTTGAAGAGTTTACTTAATGTAAAAGTAAGAGAATCTTAAGTGGTTGAGTCCACATGATCAAAAAGGGAAAGAGGAGCCACGAATTTGTGATTTGTGGTAGGTAGAGAATCAAATCAATCATTGATTGATTGGAGAGTGATTGAGGGAAGTTAGCCTCCCAAACTCAACTATACATAGATGGCAGTTTTAGTCATGGTTAGAGAGACCTATGTGAAGACCTCCAAGAGCTGAGCTTTATGCCATAGCAAGGTGTGATTACAAGGCACACATATGTATCAGTAAGTCCATTGTATCAAATCATGTGGCAGGAAATGTGGCACTCCTATCAGATTTAGAAGATCCAAGGAATAAGCATGAGGTACAAACAGGAGATGATACAAAACATCATGTGGAGAAAATAGGCAATGTCAAAGCACCTGATGGAAACATCAACCTACTCAGTAAGGTACTCTATGTCCCTACCATTACAAAGAATTTGATAAGTGTTGGGCAGATAGTAGAGAAAGGGTCGCAAGTCAGGTTCACAAAAGCAGGAGCATTTGTTGAAGTTCCAAGTCAAGGATTCAGAAAAATTGCAAAAGGTGAAAAGATAGGTAGATTGTTCACATTTGAATTACAGGACACTAGAAATATTGCTCTCTTCAATTATGGTAGTCAGACACTCACAGAATTGGAAGTATGGCACAAAAGGTTAGCACATATTGGTGAAAGGTCATTAAAGCAAATTTGCAGGGACCAAAGTGTACTTGGACTCCCTAATTTGTCAAAACAACATATGATTTATAAGTGTAGTGCATGTCAATTTGGAAAGTCTCATAGGTTATCATTCATGAAGAAAGGTTATATGCATGAAGATCTCTTGGAGTTGGTTCATACAGATGTATGGGGACCTAGCAAGGAAGCTTCAATATCTGGATCAAGGTATTATGTCTCCTTTATTGATGATTGCAGCACATGGACTATCCTATTCTTTATGAAACACAAAGATGAAGTTTTTTCATGTTTCAAAAGATATTTGGCTCTTGTGGAGAATCAAACAGGAAAATCTCTAAAAAGGCTAAGGTCAGATGGAGGGGGAGAATACTTCTCCCATGAGTTTGATTCTTTTCTTCAAGAAAGAGGAATCAAAAGAGAGGTAACTACAAGGTACACTCCTGAGCAAAATGGAGTGGTAGAAAGGAGGAATAGGACAATTGTTGAAGCTACAAGGTCTATGTTAAATGAAAAGCATTTACCTAATTACTTATGGGCTGAGGCTGTATCTACAGCCACTTACTTGATTAACAGGTTGCCTTCAAAATCCCTTGATGGGATGACTCCATATGAGGCTTGGAATGGAAGAAGACCAAGCTTAGATCATTGTAAAATTTTTGGATGTATTGCTTTTGCTCATGTTCCTTCACAGGTTAGAGGCAAGATGGATCCAAAGGCAGAAAGGTGTGTATTTATTGGATATGACAACAATCAAAAGGGCTACAGGTCATACAACCCTACCAACAAAGGATTCTTGGTAAGCAGAGATGTAGTTTTTGATGAGAACAATTCAGGGTATGAAGATTCATGCAGGAAGGTCAATTTACCATATGATCTTGAAGAAGATTTTCCAAAGCTTGGTAGAGAAAAGCCAAAGATTGAAGAACAAGACACCTCAAGGGATGATGAAGAATCTCAGATGGAAAAGATCAAAGCATGGAAGTCTAAAGGTAAAGCAAAATTGCAGGAACTTGGACATGAGGCAGAATCATCACATCATGGCCTAAGAAGATCTATGAGGGGAAAGAAAAATCCAAAAAGGTATGGGTTTGACACCTCATTAGTATTTAAACATTCTATCTACATAGCACAGGACATAAACCAAGAGGAGCCATCATCATTTGAAGAGGCCAAAGCAAAACCAGAATGGAAGCATGCAATGAAGGAAGAGATTGAAGCACTTGAGGAAAACAACACTTGGGATTTGGTGCCCAAGACTTCATCCATGAAGGTAATAGGCTCAAGATGGGTCTATAAGCTCAAGAAGAATTCTGATGGTTCCATTAACAGGGTTTAAGGCAAGGCTTGTAGCAAAAGGCTTTGCACAAACTCAGGGAATTGATTATGAGGAGATTTTCTCTCCTGTGGCAAAGATGCCTACTATTAGGGTTTTGCTTAGTATTGCTTCTTCCAAGAATTGGAAGATACTTCAACTAGAGTAACGAATGCATTCTTGAATGGTTGGATAACAGAAGAGGTATATATGGCACAACCACCTGGTTTTGAGAATCAAGTTTATCCTGATTATGTGTGTAAACTTAACAAAGCATTGTATGGTCTCAAGCAAGCTCCAAGAGCTTGAAATTTCAGGCTTGTTTCATTCTTGCAGGACAAAGGCTTTCAACCAAGCAAGGCAGATCCTTCACTCTTTATAAAAAAGAGTAACTCTGAGGTCATCTACTTATGTGTATATGTAGATGATATTATATTGACAGGAAATGATGCAGATGGTATGAAGAAGATCAAAGATCAGATGAGAGAAGAGTTCAAGATAAGTGATTTGGGTTCACTTACCTACTTCCTAGGTTTGGAAGTTGTCTACAAAGATCATGGTTTGTTTCTCACTCAAAGAAAGTACATTAAGGACATGTTGGCAAAATTCAAGATGCAAGATTGTAAGATTGCAGGTACTCCAATGGAGGTAAATCACAAATTGAGCTCACATGAAGGTGAGCTCATAGAGGACATCACATCATATCAAAGTTTAGTGGGTAGTCTCAACTATGCCACATTGACAAGAGTGGATATATGTTACAGTGTGAGTGTGCTAAGCCAATTTATGCACACACCAAGGAAACCACATATGGATGCTGCCAAAAGGATTCTCAAGTATCTCAAAGGAACCATAAATGAAGGACTTTATTATCCTTATGTATCTGATTTAGGTTTGAAGCTATTTTCTGATGCAGATTGGGCTGGCTCCAAGGAAGATAGAAGGAGCACTTCAGGTTATCTTACCTTTGCAGGTTCAAAGCTTATTTCATGGTCATCCAAGAAGCAACCCACAGTTGCTCTCTCTTCTACTGAAGCTGAATATAGAGGTCTTGCCATAGCTACTCAGGAAACTATGTGGATGAAGACATTATTCAAAGATCTCGGATTGGAGTTTGGAACTCCAACTATTTTTGGTGACAATATGAGTTCTATTCACTTGGCTGCTAATCCTATTTTTCATGCAAGGACTAAACATATTGAAGTTCATTATCACTATGTACAAGAAAAGGTTCTAAGCAAAGAGATTCAAATATCATATGTGTGCACTCATCAACAATGTGCAGATATTCTAACCAAAGCATTGGATGGTACAAAGCTTTGCAAATTCAAGGCTATGATTGGTTTATAGGTAATCTTGGAAGATTGGAGACCTCAAGCATACTTGGCTTGAGGGGGAGCTGTTGGAGCAAGTCTATGACAAGCCTAAGTATTGACTTGAGTCTCACAAAGTCTTAGAAGAAGCTTTAAAAAGAAGACTATGTAAAGTTCACTTGTGAACTACCTCTTGTAATTTTTTTGAAGAGTTTACATAATGTAAAAGTAAGAGAATCTTAAGTGGTTGAGTCCACATGATCAGAAAGGGAAAGAGGAGCCACGAATTCGTGATTTGTGGTAGGTAGAGAATCAAATCAATCATTGATTGATTGGAGAGTGATTGAGGGAAGTTAGCCTCCCAAACTCAACTATAAATAGATGGCAGTTTTAGTCGTGGTTAGAGAGACCTATGTGAAGACCTCCAAGAGCTGAGCTTTATGCCATATCAAGGTGTGATTACAAGGCACACATATGTATCAGTAAGTCCATTGTATTGTACAAGAAATGTACTTTCATTTTCATTATCATTTGCGTTGATACTTGCATGTTCTTGTGAACTGTACTACTCACTACCACGACTCTCAGTTTTCTCCGTCAGATTGCAGAGATGGTTTCTCTGAGCGCGGTGCATCATTTTCAGTGATTTAACTTGGTAAAGTTATCTCTATAAGTCTACTATATGCTCATCAATTTTCATCGCATTTGGGTATTGAAATCTTCAGTTATGTTTAATTGAAGTCAACCCTATCTGTCATTTTCACTTCTGTGTCAAGTACTCCACTTTTTTACTCATCTTGTCAGAGCCATATCTCAGTGGTTACTTATCCAAATTCAATGATTTAAAGCTTGTTGGATTCAACTTACTGTCTAGTATAACGATAAAAATTTTCAGAATCATTAAATTCCTACATGTTGAGGTATGTTTATTTGTATGCTCACTAGTCTCAAACTGTAGCAGCCCGTGAAAATCGGGATGATGTCATCACTTGTTAAAACTCATTCTCAGTGTGTGGTTTATTAGTTTTGATGAGATTACTCTTGAAAGTTAGCTCTTTAAGTTAACTATACTTCCCCAAGAGGAATTAAGCTAATTGCTGGTGTGCTCAGAGAATTATGTAAAACACTGGACAGGTGTATGAACCAAGGATAGAAAGTTTTCACCTCTGTGCTAACTCGAACTTATCTGTTTTGATCTATCTTTTTGAGAGTGATCTTCCAAGGTACATAGGGTGTCTAATACATCCATTGGCAAGCTAAAAGAGCCCACCATATACTCCTGGAGTTCATTTGGCTGATGTAGATCAAGGATTTTGCAACACCTCTTCATCTTCAAGCACATACCTATCCATCTCTTCACAACAAGAACCCATCATACCACAAACATGGCTAAATGTGGACATGGCCCAACTCGAATGTGTAGTGAAGCAAATGATGCAAACAACCATGGACACACAACCACATTTATTGGAAGTCGATAAGGATTATGATTAAGCACTATTTGAATGAAAATCACGTCAAAATATTAACTGAAAGGCTATCTACACAAGTATTACAATCTCAATAGACTGTAGCAAGGAAAGAGGACGACCTTAAAGATGTACAGGAGAATTGCAATAAGCACATAGAAGAAAACAGGCAATTGAAACTCCAACTAAAAGAGGTCACAATAAAGTATGAATATGAATAATGAATAGGAACAAAAATCTAGAAGCTCAAATCAAAATACATACGAGGAAGCCGATGTGCTACAAAACATAAATAAGGAATTATTGAATTCCTTTTTACTCAATCAACCCATTACTATGGCCGAAATCATCAACGAGGAAATGACAAACCTACAATTAGAACTAGAAAAGTATGCTGATCAGCTCAAATAGGAGCAAGAATTGGGACAACAATGGGAGTTGAAATATATGCATGATACTAATGAATTAAGGAGTAAATGGAAAGTAGCAGAATCAAGGTACATTAAACACTATCATGAATATGCAGATCAAATGGCTGCTCTTGGTGAATATAAAATGAATAGTGACAAGGAGTTAAGTGCGATAAGAAAACAACTGGAAGATAAAGATGCACTCATCAAAAGACTCCAAGATCAAATCGAAAATCACAGCAATATGGGGACACCAATAGTTCCGAGCTCTCAAGCAACTACTGTGGAGAGGTACACCCTCTTTCTCCCCCCATCCATAACTCACCTATACATATTGAAGAGGGAATAGAACATGTTGATCACATTATACAAAACATTGTAGAAGTAAGTCAAAGGGAGTGGACCCTACTGGTGTCCCAACTTACAGCACAGTTTGAAGATATCGTAGTGAAGGTAATGAAGGAAAGCAAAAATCAAAACCAGAAATTTAGAGCAAATTATAAATCCATTCAATGTATCATATGGATTACTCAAAGAAGAAACTAGACACTATATCAAAAGAACTAGCAGAAAGAACTAGACTAACAACTTAACTCTAGGGTTGACACGTTTTCATACACACAAGAGGAATTTGACAAAGTTGATCCAATATGGAGGTGCAATTTTTTGGAAAAGAACCCTACATTGTGGGTGCATTGGGAAGATGCACCATATTTACTCTAGGTAAATCCATCTTTTTTCCCTGTGCCATGAAAAAGACCATGGATGCAATTTTGGGAGGCACAACAACAAGGCACAATAAATGACCATTGGCTTAATTATCCATTATTGTCAAGCCCATCACATAATTACTTACAAGGTGAAGATTACATGGTATGCACCATTGAATTTTGGATCATGAGATATGCATTGGTACCACATTTAGCAATCAAAATGACAAATAAAGTGTTGAGCATGCTTCTCACAATTTTACAGATGTTCAAACATGTAGAATATACATTTTTAAACTTCACCGACATTAACCAAGGAATCGACGTTCTAATTTTTGACCTTTTTGTCACACCTAGCCACCTTACCATAATGGCCATTTATTTAAGACTCATGTTTTTTCCAAGTCCCTACATGCAGATGTTCGAAGAAGCATTCTTTATAGGAATTTTGTGAAATGGACTTGGAAATATTCTTGAAAACGTCTTCCAACTTAAATGCTTGACTTGTTGCATATGAGCTAAGCTTCTTCGTAGATCACAGACAAGCACCAAATAATGGTATTAAAACATCTCAATGGAATGTTTTAATGATACGTGAAGCCAACTTGTTGAACAAAAAAGAGCAAAAAACATTCCAAACATACTCACATCGCACATCAAAGCCTGTCAGGAACAACACAGTTCGGGAGGAGGGATGTGTGGAGGGAGAATCAAGCAAGAAAAGAAGAAGAAGAAAATCAAAATGCAAAGTAGCTCAATAGAAGACTAACCCTCTGCAAAAGCCCCGTAGGGGCACACATCAGGCTGCAATGCAAAGATAGGGGGACCCGAAGAGTGCAAACAAACAAGTAAACAAGGTCCCTCTAACAACCGGATGTGAAGAACTCCAGTGAAAGGTGACTAAATATATGTCACCTTAGCCACTAGGTGCATGTGGCGAAAAGAAATAAACTAGATAAAAAGGAAGCAATAGTTCCCAAAGGATGTAAACAAAGATTTATAACAAGACCTTTTAAGCATCAACCAAACTAAAAGAGATACAATGATTACCGACGGTTGCATGTAGTGGAAAGAACTATACAAGCTAAAGAATAATTAGTTGGCTAGATAGAAGGAAAACACGCCTCTCAATGCAACCAGAATGGACATGGAAGAAGAGATAGAAGTAGTGGAAAGAAGTTCGGATAAGATAACAAATTGTCTAAACATCTTGAAGACTTCCTTGACCACTAAGGGTGTGCAATAAAAAGAAACATACAGGCTAGAGAAAACCAGCCGACCAAGGGAATGAAAGCATTGGACTTAGGTTCGGACAAGATAACAAATTCTCTAAAAGTCCAGAAAGTTTCCTCCACCGTTGTTGGTGTGTAGTTAAAAGAAATATAAACTGCCTCTAAATCGATAAGACCTCCACGATTGTTGAAAGTGGACAATGCAAATTGATATATCAAGAGAAAAGGACCAAGGTAAAGAACAAGGAAAAAGAACAGAAGCCTATCAAGGGATGACAAAGACTTAGAGGGGGAGAGTCTTGCAGAAAAAAGAAGCAAAGAGAAGTAGGCCCCAAAAATTCTCAAATGTAGGCATAATTTTTCTTCTTAAAATTTCCATGATACTCTATCAAGAGCCATGTAAATGCTCTAGAGGAGTCATCTAGATGCATATGTAAATGCTCTAGAGGAGTCATCTAGATGCATAAATCCCAAACACTGTAACATTAGCCTTGTACAATAGTAGGAATTTAGTGATTTCCAATAAAAGTGCTAGTCTCTTGTGTGAAAGGACCATTTTTAGGGCACATGTATATAAGTCACTTGATGACTCTTTGAAAATAACTTTTTGCCATTGTGAGTAATCAAGCTAAAATTTCGAATTTCCTTCTTCTTTGTTGAGTATCTTCTTCTCTATGAGCTTGTATGTGTGTTTGATGCTTGAAATGTGTATCTAGGAGCATTGTCTACCTCTCTGCTTCTTGTTTAAGCAGCTATAATGCATGTGTGAAGCTTGGTGAACTGTGGAGTAGGAGTTGGTGTTTCCTGCCACTCACTACTTTGCTCATAACTTGAAGCAAGTTTGTAAAATTAGGCTAAAAATAGAATGTTAGATGTGTCTCATCGAGAGCTTGGAAATGAACTTGCTATTGACCATATTTAGATCTCGCTGAGAGAAAAGCCCTAATTTGTGCTTACTGCTGCAACAAGTATCATGACATGCATTTTTAGAAGAACAAGTGACTTGAGTGGTAGATGGACTTATGTTACATACATTGTTAGCACTTTCACTTCATTTGTCATTATGTGTGCACATGTCTTCATACGCTTGATACGTCTAAATTCACGGATTGATAATTAAACATGTATTAATCCACCACTATATGTACTTGTGGGCAATTGAGGTATAGTCTCAGTTAGCACAAGTCCCTAAGACTTTACAACTTAGGTACACAGATGCTAACCATGAACTCGGATGCGCTCGAGGAGATTGTTGATTTCCTGGAATTCTATATCTTATGATATGTCATAGATATTCTAGCATATGAGTGTAAATGGGTCCCCTATGACCTAATTTTTTACATCCATAAAGGAGATGAGGCCTTTGCGAAGCGCCTAAAGCATTTCATGGTTGTTATTGAGGATGCAAGGCACTTGTTAGATGGCACAATGCCATTAATCAAGCAATTAAATAAGAAGAGGAAGATGGGAAGAAAATATTTATCCTATGTTGCAACAACATTATTTTTTGTTAGTGAGGACCCTGAACCTACACCCATGGACCTACCCCATCTTGTTATTGGGGGAGGGGGGGGGGGGTTGTAGATGATAAAAAGGAACCGGAAATAGAAGCTCTCAACTTATTAGAAGATAGTGAAAAAATTTGTAGACGATTTCCTCATGGCATAGCGGAAAAATTGGAGGAAGCTAGTAGTTGACAAAATTTTCCACCCTCCAACTTGGAGCCCTTGGAACCCACTCTATCAAAGGTAGAGATGGAAATGTTTTTCATTGTGCTTGTCGATGGAGAAGAATTTTTATTCTTGCATGATATTGAGAAAGCATTTGGTCTATGCCTTGATGAATGCCTTAGTATTTTTTGCTCAACCTCGGATGTTCCCATGGACAACACTTCTGACAAAATAAAAAATCAACCATTCCATTTGGTGATTCAGTCGCAGACACCATTGCATTTGTGTGCGATAAGATTTTGAGTGATTCCAACCAAAATGCCACTGAAGATGATGTGGCCATAGCAAGGGAAACAATTTTGGAGAAGATTATTCCAACATCCCCTGTTGTGGAGCAAATTGGCATGGCTCACTTTTCCATTCCACTAGATGCAATGGGAAGAGGAGAGGATGAAGATAGGCTCCAAGATGTAAGTATCTAATGACATTTATGATTGACTATGTTTCATATTTGTACTCATTAAATCTCTATGTGCAAGAAGCCATTGATGTTGATAAATTCTCAGCGTGGTGACCAAGTTGCCCATGGCAATGGCTCTTGCTTGGCAAACTACATTGGAAATTTTCCAAAGGAAGATTTTGTAATTATCCACAAGGATTTTTCCCCTCAAGGACACTTCATGGCGTGAGCAAACTCTTGTGCTTATCTACAATAATTCAAGGGACCAACTATGTAATTTTGGTTGGGAAATTCTTTGCCCTTACTACCCTAGGAGTTAACTTTAGAGAAAAAATATTAGGTCAGATAGGAATAGCTTTGGGTCTTGGATTGACAGACCCCCATGTAATATCCCAACCAGTTTTGACTTACCAATTGCCACTATCTTTTCAAAGAAGAAATAATGTAGTGGAGAGGCTCAAGGCCAAGAGCCAATTGTAAAAATTCAAAATAGCAATTATGCTTTTATTCAATTCCCATTTGCATTCAATTTTCTATTGTGTCTTTATGTTTTTGACAACTTCATATGTTTTGCATAGTTTAATCAATGTTTCTTTTAAGTTTATGTTTCCCAAAGTGCTTGAAATGGCCTAGGTATGCAAGATAAGGCTTGCCACAAAAACGTAAGATTGGGCCTTGCAAAGTTTTGTAGGACCCAATCTCACGTTTCTATGGCATGCTTTTTTTGGCATTCCTAGGCCATTGCAAGCACTTTGGGAACAAAATGGAACTTCCATGTACATAATTATAAGCTTAACTTGATGAATAGTGTGGAAGAATCTTCTTATGTGTAATGAGTAGAGAACATTTGGACTCCTATGGGTGCATATAAACATGCATCAAGGTATAAGTACATGTAAGTATGCATCAAGCTTATTGCTCTCTTGTAGAAAGGGTTTGCATGAATTGCATCTTAGATAAGGCACACTATATCCTCCAATATCCATGTCTTGTGGTTTGATGGCCTAGAATAGCCAAAAAAAGGCCTGCCAAAAAAATGCAGGATTGGGCCGTGCAAAACTTTTGCACGACCCAATCCTGCGTATTTATGGCAGACCTTTTTTTGGCTATTCTTGGCCATTACAAGCACTCTAAGCACAAAATACACACCCAAATACTTAGGAGACATAGACTCCAAAACATGTACATTGAGAGACAAAAAGATTATATTAATCATTTGGAATATACAAAAAGTTCTCTCAACAAGAGAGTTTACAAATATTAAGGGTTATTCCCCCTAATCCTTCTAGCTAGCTGCATATCTTTAGGTTGTATTGTCACTCTCTTTGCATGGATAGCACACAAGTTAGATTCCTCCAACATTGAGATTAGATACACCTCTACAGATTCTTGGAGTGCCTCAATGGATATCCCTTGAATATGAAGTCCGACACAATAGCTTTGGAGTTCTTCCTTCACAAATCTTGCAAATGGACTTTGTGGAATAAGAAGCTCCACAATTTTTTGATAATGTCGAATCTCTGCAAAGGCTCTGGTTTGCCTTCTGCACCTTTGTGGTGCTCTTAAATTTGGAGGGATGTTGGGTTGTGGTCGTTGTGGTCTACAACACGGTTGATAGTTCTTCTTTCTCCCTGGAGCATGCCTAGATGGTCATGCCTCATCATTTACCTGCTCTGCCATATATGCATGTTGACTTTGCTCTCTTTCTTCATCTGTTGGTCTTTGCCCTTGTCTTGCACGGAGTGTCTTGCCTCCTTGTGTTACTCAATGGTTCACTAGGATATGATAGTGGTTCCATGGTGGATTGTTAATACTTTCTTTATCCGAGGAACCCTCTAAATTTGATGTGTATAAATCATAACGCATCTCTGTCCTTATTGTTTGGGCTTTTCCTTGAATGATGTCTTAGGTGGGGGCTCATCATCAGATATAGAAGAGGAAGGTTCCATTTCTTGTGTTACATTTCTCTCTTGTTGTGAAGCTTCATTCCCCTGTGATGGAATGTTGCCAGAGTGTGTGCTTGCACCCGAGTTTCATCTAGAAGAGTGGCTTGTGGTTCGATGCTCTTGTGGGGTGTCATCCATGGTGGGAATTGAGTACCTTGCATATGGCTAGGGTAGATGACACGATCCTTTCTAGCAGTCTACTTTGTGCATGTCATTCTCTTAGGATCTAAAGTGGTAAAATGAATAAGGGCACCTTTATTTATAGCTTTCACTTAATATTTGTCCTGTTCACATTTAAATGGGCAAAAATTAGTTTTAAAACATTACAAAGAATATTCAAAAAACATTTAAAAACTAATAGTAACAATAAAAAAATCAGCATGATATGAAAAAATTGAAAATTTATTTAAAGAGAAAGGAATTATAAAGACCTTGAAAAAAGTTTTGATAAGAAATAATGTATTGCGGGGAGTCAGGAAACTATTTCCAAGTAGAACCCTCATGAAATCTTTGTGCATGCCATTGGGCATGATGTACCAATCCTCCTGATGACATTCACTTCTCTCTTGCAATATTATGTTGTATCTTTCTTGAAATATTTGCTATTCATGACTCACATGCTCGTTCCATTGCATATTTCTAGAGAATGTTGTACAAAAAAACCAGTTGAACATTTCTTCTAAATAGTTCAATTGTAGTAGACCACCCCCATGATGGGTGTTTTTAAAGTAAACACATCTAGTCCTGTAATGTGACTTCTCCATTCCTTATGTACTAAAAATTTCTATTGATCCATATCGATTCATAAAATATGCTCCATGTGCAAAAAGAATACGCCTAGTCAATAAGATATACACATGGTATTTAAGACCCAATAAAAAAATATAAGAAAAACTTACTATGTAACGTGTAATGTTGCTTTCTCCCCACAATAGGATGAATGACTATGTAAACTCCTTCAAAGTCACTTGGAATAATTCTCATTCATCAAATGTAACAATTGATCTAAGGATGACATAACCCTCTTTCGCTTATTAATGGGATCAACCTGACTGTCATTGTTTGTCCTAATTGAACAAAGGTCTTTCCAAAGCTCCCATTTCCCATCATCTTGACTATTCACATCTCTTTTTGAAGAAACGTCTTGCCTTCTTCCCAATAATTGAAACTTGTTGTAAAATCTCTTGAGACTCACCGTAATTCTTAGCAACTAAAGATATGTGGACACTATGACAACCAATAGAATTCAAAAGATCTTCTATATTTTGGATTGCTATTGTAGACCTCTCTAGTGGTTTCATTACAAATGCATATTCAACATGGAGTTTCAAAAGCCTATCAGAGATCCTCACGAATGCATGCAAAGTACAAAAGTGAACATTGACCAATGGAAATGGAATAATGGGGTTCCAATCATTGCTTATTTTTTCATGACTCGGTTCTTCTAACATTGGACACCTCAAAAGTGATATCTCCCATTCCCTACGATTCCATGAGTCCATGTCATCAATTTCTTCAGAGTCATCAACTCTCATCAGTGCCCTTGCAGGCTTAGACTGTTTCTTAGATCCTTTTCAACCTTGTGTACAATATGGGCAAGGATAGAGAGAAGATGCTCCTTGTTTACAACCTAACATGCATTTTGTACTCTTAAGATCTCCACCCAAATGCCATTCTACCTCAAAATCACCTATACCATCTACAAAAAGCTTTTTCCCATATATTTGAGAAGAAATTACTTTTGTAATCCATGGAGTCCTACTAAAAATCCATGAAATAACATTGTTCTGTTTCTTTGGGAACTTCTACAGCACCTAACCACCAGATATCTCTCTC
>MU261426.1:37500-42500 GCA_020310875.1 Ceratopteris richardii
AGGAACATACAAAAACTTACTCAAGAGAGTACTACCATCCTTGGCCTTCACTGATCCAATTGACTTCACATTGTGCTTTGTATTGTCACCTGTTTGAACTACATGATTAGTTACCTTATTTTCCAAGCCAGTCATCAATGCTATATTACCACTCAGATGATTGCTACACCGTGAGTCAATGTAGAAGACTCTTTGGTCTTCACTTTGCCTTTCACAAGTTGCATTCATTATCAATGTTGAATCCTCCTTCTGATCTGAAGCATAATTGTAGTAGGTATTGTTGTATTGTTGATTTTGGAACCCTCTACCTGCATTTCTTCCAAAGTAACCCCTACTACCTCTACCTCTGAAATTACCTCTTTGATTTCTGCCACCTCTTCCTCTTGAATTAAAATTCTGATTATATCCAACATTGTTCTGAGTATTATGCCAACAATCATTAGCTAAGTGATTTGTCTTACAAATCCAACAAGCCTTGACTTCATCTTTATTACTCCTGCCTCTTCCTCTACCTTTGCCACCTCCTCTTCCTCTTAGGAAGTTAGCTTTGCTAGTTGTACCTTCATCTTTATTTGCTTGTTGCTTCCCTTTAATATTCTTCTTCTTATCCTTTGAATACATTGCATGACCTGCACTTTTATCACTTTCACCTTTGACATCCTGCTCAAAGGTTAACATATGTCCTAGCAACTGATTTAAATCAGGAGTAAAATGATCAAGTGATAATTCAGTAGACGAAATGAATAGCTTCCATTTGTCATCACCTCTCAAACCTATAAGGATTTGCCTTATCAATTTATCCTCCTCAAATGTCTTCATCAACTGCTCCTAATACATTTGCAATGTCCTTCATTCTGGTTACATAATCTGATATGGATTGAGAGGCCTTCTTCTTAAATGTGGTAAATTCTGCCCACAAGGATGACTTTGTGGTGTTTTGAACATGCTCCTCCAAAGAATTCCAAATATCACTTGCACTTTCAAGACCTCTAATGTGAGGTAGCAAGTAGTCATTGACTACCATATAGATAATGCTCCTAGATTGAGCATCTTTCTTCATCCAATTCTTCAAATCTGATAATTCCTCCCTAGTTGGAACACTAGGATCTCTGAACTGAGGCTTTTCTTCTTCACCTCTAATATAAGCTATCAAGTCTTTGCTCATAAGATGAGCTTCCATCCTCATTGACCATGCTGGATAGTTCTCTCTATCCAACTTCTCTATCTAAAGAGAATCTCCCATCCTTTCTTCACCTGTGTATTGAATTCTTCAAACTTTATGAGTAATATATGTACCTTTACTTTGAATGATACTCCTTTAGTCTTCCTTGATGTCGTATGGCCTCGTTCTCAAGCTTTTCTCTCAAGCTTTCACCTTCTGAATCTTTAATTGTTGAATTCTTTATGTCTGTAGCAGTCGGGGTCCTCCTTTCTTCAATTCCGATGCTTCTTTCTCTGATACCACTGATGGAGAGTGTTAATCTCCAAAAGAACAAGCTACTCTTGAAGTTGGAGCACCTCTATATCAAGAGTAACTCAAACCATTCACCAATTTAAAGGATCAATGATCAATTGTCAAAATTTTGATCAAACTGTGAAGAAGATGACTGCAAAGAAAGTCTGCTGCACATAACTCTCTCATTGACTTACCAAATGTGTAAATTTTTTTATAAAACTTTGTACAAGGTGTCGCCTATAGTTTTCACACCTTCTCAAAGTTAAAACATTTCAAAAGACTCAGTAGATCTTGAGAAATGAATTTAACAAGTCACCTATGTCTAAAACTGTTCTTTTGAGAAATCGATTCAGACACCTATAACTTCTAACACTTGGTTCTCTCAATCTAGAACCCGTTTATGCAAATGTTTTAAGCCACAGGTAGCTTACCTTCCAACTTAAAGATTGAGTGCTTGTTTCCTCAAAACTTTACACTGTGGAAGGAGAACTCACCAAAACATTAACATCGAATTTTGTGCCTTTTTCAAGAACCAGTGAACACTTCTTCACATATGAATGTTCATACTCATAATTCTCACAATATGTTTACAATTAGGCTCTCAAACTTTAAGCATAGACTCATTAACTATAGACTTAAACATCTACAAAAGGATTCTCGAAATGATCAAGCACAGAAGGAGAATACACAGAAAGATCGGGTGCAACATTTTTCATTTCTAAGAAATTCTTACATCGAAGTAATGAGAGAGATTCTACTCACTTCTAAAGGTCTAGTTACATCTAATTCTTCTCAAATCTTGTTCTCACATAATCTCTCTACTTTGCCCTGACATTTTCTTTGTATATATAGGAAAATTTTTGCAAGCTCATGACCATACAAAAGTATATGATGAATTGGCTCTAAAATAATGTACATATGTATACACATCTTTATCTCCTGGATATGCACTTCCTTCATGCTTCATGACTTGGTATTTTCTTCAGTCCTTGACTTCAATTCTTCATCCAAAACTTCAATTGTTGATTGCCCTGCACCAACAGCTCCCGCTCAATCATCAATTGAGGTTTTCTCTATCTTCTTTATGTTTGCCATGTCTTTGAATCTCTGTAGCTTTGGTCCATCTAAACTTTTGGTTAGCATATCAGCTATCTGATCTTTTGTTGAAGTATGTATGACTTCAATCTCTTTATCCATCACCTTCTCTCTTAGAAAGTGATACTGAATCTCAATGTGTTTAGTCCTGGCATGAAACACAGGGTTAGTAGCTAAATACAAAGAACTCATGTTATCTCCATGAATAGTGGGTATACTCTAAATGATGTCAAAACTCTTCATCAGAGTCTTAAGCCATATCACTTCCTTTGCAGCTTCCACCATACCTTTATACACAGCCTCTATGGATGATAAAGCAACTGTGTGTTGCTTCTTTGAACACCAAGAAATTAACTTATCTCCCACATAACACAAGTATCCATAAGTTGATCTCCTATCATCAGGATTACCTGCCCAATCTGCATCACTATATATCTTGATATTTGTATTTGATGTAAAACCATAATACAAACCCTCTTTGAGTGTACCCTTAATGTACCTCAACACTCTTTGACCTGCAATCCAATGTTCTTTCCTAGGACAATGCATGAATTGAGACAAAACTCCAACTGCATATGACAAGTCAGGTCTAGTTAAAGTAGCATAAATCAAACTACCAACCAAACTTTGATATAGCTTCATGTCCTTGAACTCTTCTCCTCCATATCTGCTCAATTTGTGATTCACTTCCATTGGAGTAGGTGCTACCCTACAATCATCCATTTTAAACTTGATCAACAAGTTTTTCAAATACCTTTCTTGAGTTACATACACTCCATGTTGAGTGTATGAGATCTCCATGCCCAAAAAATATGACAAGTCTCCCAAATCACTGATCTTGAATTCTTTCTCCATTTGCTTCTTTAGGCTTTGAATGCCTTTCTCATCTGTACCTGTAAGAATTATATCATCAACATATATGCACATGTAAATGAATCCATCATCACTTGCTTTAACAAGCCAATCTTCCTTCTTTCTTCCCTGAAACAATTTGTTTATACCCATTGCTAGGGTATTCCACAAACACTCCTTCATTAGTGAACCTAACTTCATAACCTTTTTCAACAATTTGGCCTACACTTATTAGATTCTTAGGAATTGTAGGAACATACAAAACCTTACTCAAGAGAGTACTACCATCCTTGGCCTTCACTGATCCAATTGACTTCACATTGTGCTTTGTATTGTCACCTGTTTGAACTACATGATTAGTTACCTTATTTTCCAAGTCAGTCATCAATGCTATATTACCACTCAGATGATTGCTACACCCTGAGTCAATGTAGAAGACTCTTTGGTCTTCGCTTTGCCTTTCACAAGTTGCATTCATTATCAATGTTGAATCCTCCTTCTGATCTGAAGCATAATTGTAGTAGGTATTGTTGTATTGTTGACTTTGGAATCCTCTACCTGCATTTCTTCCAAAGTAACCCCTACTACCTCTACCTTTGAAATTACCTCTTTGATTTCCTCTTGAATTAAAATTCTGATTATATCCAACATTATTCTGAGTATTATGCCAACAATCATTAGCTAACTGATTTGCCTTACCACAAATCCAGCAAGCCTTGACTCCATCTTTATTACTCCTACCTCTTCCTCTACCTTTGCCACCTCCTCTTCCTCTTAGGAAGTTAGCTTGGCTAGTTGTACCTTCATCTTTATTTGCTTGTTGCTTCCCTTTGATATTCTTCTTCTTATCCTTTGAATACATTGCATGACCTGCACTTTTATCACTTTCACCTTTGACATCCGGCTCAAGGGTTAACATATGTCCTAGCAACTGATTTAAATCAGGAGTAAAATGATCAAGTGATAATTCAGTAGACAAAATGAATGGCTTCCATTTGTCATCACCTCTCAAACCTGTAAGGATTTGCCTTTCCAATTTATCATCCTCAATGTCTTCATCAACTGCACCTAATGCACCTGCAATGTCCTTCATTCTAGTTACATAATCTGATATGGATTGAGAGGCCTTCTTCTTAAATGTGCTAAATTTTGCCCACAAGGATGCCTTCCTTGACTTTGTGGTGTTTTGAAAGTGCTCCTCCAAAGCATTCCAAATATCACTTGCACTTTCAAGACCTCTAATGTGAGGTAGCCACATAGATAATGCTCCTAGCTTGAGCATCTTTCTTCATCCAATTCTTCAAATCTGATAATTCCTCCCTAGATGGAACACTAGGATCTCTGAAATGAGGCCTTTCTTCTTCACCTGTAATATAAGCTATCAAGTCTTTGCTCATAAGATGAGCTTCCATCCTCATTGACCATGCTGGATAGTTCTCTCTATACAACTTCTCTATTTGAAGAGAATCTCCCATCCTTTCTTCACCTATGTATTGAATTCTTCAAACTTTATGAGTAATATATGTACCTTTACTTCGAATGATACTCCTTTAGTCTTCCTTGATGCTGTATGGCCTCGTTCTCAAGCTTTGCTCTC
>MU261426.1:47500-85000 GCA_020310875.1 Ceratopteris richardii
AAAAGAAGAAGAGTTAAGAGTGAGAGAAGAAGCACAGGCAGAGGCTAGAGAGCGCATAAGGCGAAATAAGTTAAGACGAATTGGCCTAGATGTCAACTCAAAAGCTCCAAAATATCACATGGATATGTGCCAAAAGTCAGGCATAGCGACTTCTCAGGTCATTGACCGAAGACCCTTTGTGACCATAGAGATAGGACAAGGGAAGGGTGCAAGGACGGTGAAAGCATTGATTGACTCAGGTGCAGCAAGTAGTGCAGTTAGACTTTCCTACTGCCAAGACTTGCAGTTGAACATCAATCCCATAGAAGCTTATCTCATAGGATTGGGAGGTGTGGAAACCCCTTGTTTGGGCGAGGTGGAACTTCCCATCTACCTTCAAGATGTTCCAATGAAAGTCAAAGCGCTAGTATGTCAAGATGAGAACCTTACAGAACCACTTGTCTTGGGTCAAGATTGGATCTATGACCATGCAGTTAACTTAAACCTAAGAAGTCAAATTCTTCAAGTTCGGGTACATGAACAATGCATTACATTAGAATTAGAGAACTGCATGCTCCTAGATCATGGCACCACACACTCTCTTAGTTCTTCCAAGACTAATCATATGAAAGAAGATGTTGTATGTGTCAAAAGCTCTATGATGCAGAAGGAGTCAATCGTGGACGACCAGGTTCGAAGGCGGGTGGATCTTTCTTCTTCTCCAAAGAATCAAGTAGCCACAGTAGTGAGTCCACCACACAAGCAAACACAACCGTTCACGACAACTGCTACATCAAATAGAAAGACACCATTCGATAAAAAAGCAGTTCCGAGCATGAAGCAGATATGGGTACGCAAAGGAGAGCAACCACCAGCCTTGCCCCCACAAATCCCATCTAGGCAAGCCAACCAGGCCAGAAGACGAGGGAAGCAGCTCAGACAAGCTCAATCACAAGGTATCCAACAAGTTTGGGTGCCTAAGAAGTTAGCTGCAGCTCAACAAGGGCAATTACAGATGTGGGTACCTGAGAAGCTCCTACATCTACAACAACCTATGTTCTCCCACATGCGAAAGGTCTCAACAAAGAATCCAAAAAGAGAAGAGGGTAAGAACCACGTACAGAGACCGAAAGAAGATCAAATCAGCTCTTCAACAATAGTAGGAAGACGTGCAAAAAGGATATGGGTTTGGAAGCCAAAAGTACAAGTAGCCTACACCGAACCAAAGGGCCAATCACATTGGATACCACAGTTCAGAAAGCATCCAAAGATGAAGTCGCCTGAAGTGATCTCTACTGTGCCAAATGCTGTTCTCAAATGGATTCCAATAAGAAGGAATACATCATCTCGCGATCCCATGGAGACATCCAAGAAAGATGGCGTCCACATCTGCAAGTAACATCAAGCCTCGACGAGCAACAACCATGTGCTCCTTGCACAACCCTGTCTTTTGCACCATTCAGGTCATGCATTTCCAAAGTATGCATTAATATAGGGCCACATTACACGGCCGTGCATAGACACACTTGAGAATCCCAGGCACAAGAGCACATTGACATATGTCAAAGATTTTTATTGATTGATACTAAAATATGTCTTCTTGTTTTGTGATATTGTTACAAAAAAAAAAAAAAAAAAAAAAAAAAAAAACGAGGAAGAACTTGTTCCCAGGTTTCGCTCATGGAACATGAATGAGTCATGCTTAGTTGAAGATTGAACCATCGATTACTGGGCATTTATCAGTTTGGATAGAAGTGTGTCTTGGCTAGTAGATGATTTAATTGCTGCCTTATCTCATAGATGTCAAGAACTTAGCATGAGCAGGGCATCCACAACTATGGTTTCCTCTTACTATGGTAGGAGTGAAGAGCTTGAAGGTCCACAACTTGAGTGATGCTTAACTACTGTATGTACAAGAGCATCCAAGGAGATATCTGCAAGGGATAGTCTGGAGGAGAGGGGATCTGCCATTCAAAAGATCTCATCAGTGGACCATCAACACGGACATCCATCAACAATGGTCCATCCCAAACGCCAAGTGTACAACATGAAGAGATGAACATCCATCGACCTTCTCCATGGTAAGCATCTTTACTTTGGACACATCATAGCCATAATAGCGTAGGAAACCTCTTCGTCGGCATACCCTTGAGCACTTAGCTCAAGAGCCCCAATTTTTACACCATTCTTCTTCCAATGCATTTCCCAAGTAAACATTCATAGGGCTACATTACAAGGCCGTGCACAAGGCACATATTTTCCTCAACCCATGCACGAACACACTTACCCATCACTCAATATGGGTTATGAGTACTTGGCATGACTACTATGAAGATCAACTTTGGAAGATCTAGAAAACATCAACGGAGACTCACAACGACACAGTCATGCTGGAATCCAAGGCAGAAGCACATACCAAGAGACTACAACCTGCAAAGACTCACAGTGATAGATGAAGAACGTCGGACGACTTGTGTTCATACAGAAGGGACACTCCCTCTCAAGGCACTACTTGGAACAACCACTACAACAAGGGTCTGTCAGGGACGATAGACTCGAGAGGGGGGGGAGTGTTGAAGCTCAAGGTCAAGGACAAAGCATGGAAGCACATCAAAGAAGTGGACATGGAAGAAGAGAGAGCAAGTAGGGAGCTCCAAGGAGTGTATGTCAATTTTTCACAAGAATTCCCTACAAAAATAGTGATTTTCATCACTAAAAGCCATTGTAAATACCATTTTCTATTTTGGTAACTCCATTTTGTTCAAGCCAAGGAGTCCTTGAGCTTGAGGAGTATTAGAACTATCATCCTACCAAGTTTCATAATTTTTAGACTCCGTTTGAGCCCTCAAATAAGCCCTGGAACCTAATTTTTAACTAGGCCGGACACTAGGTCTGGACAGGGCCAAAACTAGTCAAAAAACTATAAAAAGAGCTAGAGAGCTCATTTTTGAGGTTAGCTTGTTAGAGAATAGAACTTTTGTAAGAGAACTCTTTTGCAACCTAAGCTTTCCATTGTTCCTCTCTTTGATCTTACTTTGTGCGCGTGTGTGTGTATGTGTGTGCATGTTTGTGTGCTTTCACTCACGCACTTGTGCCTTCACTTGCTTGTGGTCTTCATACCGGTCCTCACGTCTCCGCGGATTGACAAGTAAAGGAGGTGGTGCTTACGCTTGAGCTACACCAAGCACATGGTGCTTGCTTTAAACTATATAATGCCTTCTTTAACCTCCACACCTGGTTTTCATGCCCTTTTTGCACAAAGCCACGGGGCTGAAAACATACACTTCTTCATGCAAGTCACCATTCAGAAATGCAGTTTTAATGTCCAACTGATGTACATTCCAACCATGATGGGCTGCAAGTGCACAAATGCTCCCAACAGTAGTCATATGGCATGTAGGTGCAAAGGTCTCATCAAAAGCAATGCCTCTTTCCTATGCATAACCCTTTGCAACAAGCCTAGCCTTATACCTGTCAACTGTACCATCAGGTTTACACTTCAGCTTGTATACCCACTTAGTGCCAATGGCCTTCTTGCTAGGTGGCAAGTCACATAAAGACCAAGTACCATTCTTCATTATTGCATCTATTCATATTGCATAGCAGCCATCCAATTTTTTGAATTTTGTGCTTCATCAAACGAAACAGGCTCATTCTCATCACAGAGACTAGATGCAGCCATAGCATAGCAATCTGATGCAAAAGAGGCACTATGAGAGCCTGATCGAGTATGATATGACAGAGGTGCATCTAATTTGCTATCACGCAAGGTTTGCACAAGCCATTTTGGCATAGTTCTTGCCTGCTCAATATCAGCTCTTTCATCAATAAGTGCATCATGTACATCTGCATAAAAAACGGAATTATGTGCATCATCACATGAAACCTACAAAGGTTGAGAAATTGCCTAATTAGGACCAGCACTAGATTGTCCACCTGTAAAAAGAGGTAGCAAAGTATCATACATGTCTTTGGAGCTAACAGATGTCTCCTTATTACATGAAAGCAATGGTTGAATAGCATCTTCCACAAAACAACATCACGACTAACCAGAATGCGTTTAGTCTGTGGATGATACAGATAATAGCCTTTACTTTCAAAACTGTACCCAACAAAAATACATTTTTTACTGCTTTATCATCCAATTTTTTGTGATGTTGTTCAAGCACTCATGCATATGCCAAACAACCAAAAACACGCAAATGAGCAACAGATGGCTTGCGGTCATGCCAAGCCTCGTATGGAGTGATAGACTGCAGCGCTTTAGTGGGACACCTGTTCAGTACATATGTTGTGCACATGACAGCCTCAAGCCAAAAACTGTGGTAAAGCCTCACTCTTGACCATACACCTCGCCATCTCCATGAGTGAACTGTTCTTTCGTTCAGTAGCTCCATTCTATTGAGGTATATACCGCACTGTACACTAGTGTTTTATCCCATGTTCAACCAAAATGTATTAAAATCAGAAGACATATACTCCCCCCCTCGATCAGAATGGAGGGTGCCCATTTTACATGCTGATAGATTTTCAGCCAAAACCAAAAAGTGTTTGAAGCACATGAACACTTCAGACTTTTCCTTCAATGGATATACCCATGCATGCGTGGAAAAATCATCAATGAAATGTGAAGAGATGGATAGGTATGTGCTTGAAGATGAAGAGGTGTTGCAAAATCCTTGATCTACACCAGCCAAATGAATTCCACGAGTATATGGTGGGCCCTTTTAGCTTGCAAATGGATGTAATAGACACCCTATGTACCTTGGAAGATCACTCTCAAAAAGATAGATCAAAACAGATAAGTTGGAGTTAGCTCAAAGGTGAAAAACTTGCTATTTTGGTTCATACACCTGTCCACTGTTTTGCATAATTCTCTGAGCACAGCATCAATTAACTTAATTCCTCTTGGGGAAGTCTAAATAACGTAAAGAGCTAACTTTCAAGAGTAATCTCATCAAAAATAATGAGCCACACATTGAGAATGAGTTTTAACAAGTGATGACATCATCCCGATTTTCACGGGCTGCTACAGTTTAAGACCAGTTAGCAGAAAAATAAACATAACTCAAAATCTAGGAATCCAATGATTATGAAAACTTGTATGGTTATACTAGACAGTAAGGTGAATCCAACAAGCTTTAAATCACTGAATTTAAATAAGTAACCACTGAGAAATGGCTCTGACAAGGTGAGTGAAAAAATCGGGTACCTGACAGAGAAGTGAAGATGAACAGACCCTGTTGACTTCAAATGAACATAACTGAAGATTGCAACATCCAAATGACATGAACATTTGTGAGCATATAGTAGACTTATAGAGCTAACTTTAACAAGTTAAATCACTGAAAATGATGCACCAAACTCAGAGAAACAATCTCTGCAATCTGACTGAGAAAACTGAGAGTAATGGCAGTGAGTAGTACACTTCACAAGAACATGGAAATATGAACTCAAATGATCATGAAAATAAAGTATATTGATTGTACAATACAATGAACTTACTGATACATATGTGTGCCTTGTAATCACACCTTGATATGGCATAAAGCTTAGCTCTTGGAGGTCTTCACATAGGTCTCTCTAACCACGACTAAAACTGCCATCTATTTATAGTTGAGTTTGGGAGGCTAACTTCCCTCAATCACTCTCCAATCAATCAATGATTGATTTGATTCTCTACCTACCACAAATCAGGAATTCGTGGCTCCTCTTTCCATTCTTGATCAAGTGGACTCAACCACTTAAGATTCTTTCACTTTTACATTAAGTAAACTCTTCAAAAGTTACAAGAGGTAGTTCACAATTGAACTTTACATAGTCTTCATTTTGAAGCTTCTTTTATGACTTTGTGGGACTCAAGCCAATACTTAGGCTTGTCATAGACTTGCTCCAACAGCTCCCCCTCAAGCCAAGTATGCTTGAGGTCTTTAATCTTCCAAGATTACCTGCAAACCAATCATAGCCTTGAATTTGAAAAGCTTTGTACCATCCAATGCTTTGGTTAGAATATCTGCACATTGTTGATGAGTGGACACATATGATATTTGAATCTCTTTGATCTTCTTCATACCATCTGCATCATTTCCTGTCAATATAATATCATCTACATATACACATAGGTAGATGACCTCAGAGTTACTCTTTTTGATAAAGAGTGAAGGATCTACCTTGCTTGGTTGAAAGCCTTTGTCCTGCAAGAATGAAACAAGCCTGAAATTCCAAGCTCTTGGGGCTTGCTTGAGACCATACAATGCTTTGTTAAGTTTACACACATAATCAAGATAAACGTGATTCTCAAAACCAGGTGGTTGTGCCATATATACCTCTTCTGTTATCCAACCATTCAAGAATGCATTCTTTACATCTAGTTGAAGTATCTTCCAATTCTTGGAAGAGGCAATACTAAGCAAAACCCTAATAGTAGGCATCTTTGCCACAGGAGAGAAGGTCTCCTCATAATCAATTCCCTGAGTTTGTGCAAATCCTTTTGCTACAAGCCTTGCCTTATACCTGTTAATGGAACCATCAGAATTCTTCTTGAGTTTATAGACCCATTTTGAGCCTATTAACTTCATGGATGAAGTCTTGGGCACCAAATCCCAAGTGTTGTTTTCCTCAAGTGCTTCAATCTCTTCCTTCATTGCATGCTTCCATTCTGTTTTTGCTTTGGCCTCTTCAAATGATGATGGCTCCTCTTGGTTTATATCCTGTGCTATGTAGATAGAATGTTTAGTTACTAATGAGGTGTCAAACCCATACCTTTCTGGTTTTTTCTTTTCCCTCATAGATCTTCTTAGGCCATGATGTGATGATTCTGCCTCATCTCCAAGTTCTTGCAATTTTGCTTTACCTTTAGACTTCCATGCTTTGATCTTTTTCATCTGAGATTCTTCATCATCCTCTGAGGTGTCTTGTTCTTCAATCTTTGGTTGTTCTCTACCAAGTTTTGGAAAATCGTCTTCAAGATCATATGGTAAATTGACCTTCGTGCATGAATCTTCATACCATGAATTGTTCTCATCAAAAACTACATCTCTCCTTACCAAGAATCCTTTGTTGGTAGGGTTGTATAACCTATAGCCCTTTTGATTATTGTCATATCCAATAAATACACATCTTTCTGCCTTTGGATCCATCTTGCCTCTAACCTGTGAAGGAACATGAGCAAAAGCAATACATCCAAAAATTTTCCAATGATCTAAGCTTGGTCTTCTTCCATTCCAAGCCTCATATGGAGTCATCCCATCAAGGGATTTTGAAGGCAACGTGCTAATCAAGTAAGTGGCTGTAGAAACAGCCTCAGCCCATAAGTAATTAGGTAAATGCTTTTCATTTAACATAGACCTTGCAGCTTCAACAATTGTCCTATTCCTCCTTTCTACCACTCCATTTTGCTAAGGAGTGTACCTTGTAGTTACCTCTCTTTTGATTCCTCTTTCTTGAAGAAAGGAATCAAACTCATGGGAGAAGTATTCTCCCCCTCCATCTGACCTTAGCCTTTTTAGTGATTTACCTGTTTGGTTCTCCACAAGAGCCAAATATCTTTTGAAACATGAAAAAACTTCATCTTTGTGTTTCATAAAGAATAGGATAGTCCGTCTACTGCAATCATCAATAAAGGAGACATAATACCTTGATCCAGATATTGAAGCTTCCTTGCTAGGTCCCCATACATCTGTATGAACTAACTCCAAGAGATCTCCATGC
Organism: Ceratopteris richardii; assembly: GCA_020310875.1. NCBI lineage: Eukaryota > Viridiplantae > Streptophyta > Polypodiopsida > Polypodiales > Pteridaceae > Ceratopteris > Ceratopteris richardii. Next base: position 55,190 of record MU261426.1, read on the forward strand.
ATATAACCTTTCTTCATGAATGGTAACCTGTGAGACTTTCCAAATTGACATGCACTACACTTATAAATCATATGTTGTTTTGACAAATTAGGGAGTCCAAGTACACTTTGGTCCCTGTAAATTTGCTTTAATGACCTTTCACCAATATGTGCTAACCTTTTGTGCCATACTTCCAATTCTGTGAGTGTCTGACTACCATAATTAAAGAGAGCAATGTTTCTAGTGTCCTGTAATTCAAATGTGAACAATCTACCTGTCTTTTCACCTTTTGCAATTTTTCTGAATCCTTGACTTGGATCTTCAACAAATGCTCCTGCTTTTGTGAACCTGACTTGCAAACCTTTCTCTACTATCTGCCCAACACTTATCAAATTCTTTGTAATGGTAGGGACATATTGTACCTTACTGAGTAGGTTGATGTTTCCATCAGGTGCTTTAACATTGCCTATTTTCTCCACAGGATGTTTTGTATCATCTCTTGTTTGTACCTCATGCTTATTCCTTGGATCTTCTAAATCTGATAGGAGTGCCACATTTCCTGCCACATGATTTGAACAACCTGAATCTATGTAGAAAACATGCTCATCAGATTTACCTTGTGGCATAGCCATGTTCATGATCAATAATGAATCCTCTTTGTTTGAGTCTTCTGTGTAGTTATTGTAGTCTCTCCTTGATAGTTTGAATGATTGTAGTTGTTGTAGCTGCCATGATAGTTGTTGAACCTTCCTCTTGAGTAGCCATAACTTCCTCTATTGTATCCTCTGTCTCTTTGCTTCTTGGAATTCCTAAAGCAATTTTCAGTTGTATGATTAGTTAATCCACAAATAGAACATGAGTTGGAGTCTTGGGATCTCCCCCTGCCTTGTCTACCTCCTCTTCCTCTACCTCTGCCATGTCTTCCTCTACCTGCATAGTTAGCTTGATATGTACCTACTTCATCATCCACTTTCTTTGCCTTTCCTTTGTTATCTTTGGACTTGCTTTTATCAGTGTATAAAGCTGAAGATTGATTACCTTTAGAGCTTTCTCCATTTTTTATAAGCTTTGCCTCTTGAGTAAGTAGTTATCCAATGAGTGTATTGAAATCAGGTACATGCATGTCCATGTACAAATCCATAGCTGTGGTGAATGCTTCCCACTTGTCATCTGCCTTCAAACCATTGATGACCTGCCTTACAATTTGCTCTTCATCTATTACCTCTCCAATGCTTCCCAACTGATCTGCTATGTCCTTGAGCTTTGTGACAAAATCACTCACATTTTGTTTGGGAGCCTTCTTGAGAGTTGTGAAATCCAGCCATAGTTGATGCTTCCTAGCTTTGGTACTTGAAGAGAAGAAGGCTTCAAGTGCATCCCACACTTCCTGAGATGTCTTACAACTTCTAATGTGAGGCAACAAAAAATCTGAGATAGAGTTGAGGAGATAAGACCTTGCAAGTGCATCCTTGGAGCACCATGTGCTCAATCTCTCTTGCTCTTCTTGTGTTGGTTGACTTTTGTTCCTGAAAACTTGGCATAACTTCATCTCCAGCCACATGACCATATAAACTTCTACCTTTGAGATAAGCTTCCATCCTTAATGACCAAGCTGAGTAGTTACCTCTGTCCAATTTGTTAATTGATGAAGGAAATCCATCTGCCATGTTGTCCAACCTTGCTCTGATACCACTGTGAAGAGATGGATAGGTATGTGCTTGAAGATGAAGAGGTGTTGCAAAATCCTTGATCTACACCAGCCAAATGAACTCCAGGAGTATATGGTGGGCCCTCTTAGCTTGCAAATGGATGTAATAGACACCCTATGTACCTTGGAAGATCACTCTCAAAAAGATAGATCAAAGGTGAAAAACTTGCTATTTTGGTTCATACACCTGTCCACTGTTTTGCATAATTCTCTGAGCACAGCAGCAATTAACTTAATTCCTCTTGGGGAAGTCTAGATAACTTAAAGAGCTAACTTTCAAGAGTAATCTCATCAAAAATAATGAACCACACACTGAGAATGAGTTTTAACAAGTGATGACATCATCCTGATTTTCATGGGCTACTACAGTTTAAGACCAGTGAGCAGAAAAATGAACATAAATCAAAATGTAGGAATTCAATGATTATGAAAATATGTATGGTTATACTAGACAGTAAGGGGAATCCAACAAGCTTTAAATCACTGAATTTGGATAAGTAACCACTGAGAAATGGCTCTGACAAGGTGAGTGAAAAAATCGGGTACCTGACAGAGAAGTGAAGATGAACAGACGCTGTTGACTTCAAATGAACATAACTGAAGATTTCAACATCCAAATGACATGAACATTTGTGAGCATATAGTAGACTTATAGAGCTAACTTTACCAAGTTAAATCACTGAAAATAATGCACCAAGCTCAGAGATACAATCTCTGCAATCTGACTGAGAAAACTAAGAGTAATGGCAGTGAGTAGTACACTTCACAAGAACATGGAAATATGAACTCAAATGATCATGAAAATAAAGTATATTGCTTGTAAAATACAATGAACTTACTAATACATATGTGTGCCTTGTAATCACACCTTGATATGGCATAAAGCTAAGCTCTTGGAGGTCTTCACATAGGTCTCTCTAACCACGACTAAAACTGCTATCTATTTATAGTTGAGTTTGGCGGCTAACTTCCCTCAATCACTCTCCAATCAATCAATGATTGATTTGATTCTCTACCTACCACAAATCACGAATTCGTGGCTACTCTTTCCATTCTTGATCAAGTGGACTCAACCACTTAAGATTCTTTCACTTTTACATTAAGTAAACACTTCAAAAGTTACAAGAGGTAGTTCACAAGTGAACTTTACATAGTCTTCATTTTGAAGCTTCTTTTATGACTTTGTGGGACTCAAGCCAATACTTAGGCTTGTCATAGACTTGCTCCAACATGAAAGTCATGAAGTAAAGATAATTTCCAAAAGAAGATGTCTGCATAGGACCACAAACATCACTATGTACAAGCTGCAGTTTCTGAGTAGCCCGAACTGAACCATCTTTTGGAAATGAGGAACGCTGCATTTTGCCCAAAATACAGCCTTCACAAACATGTTTTCCAGGTGCCTCAAGTTTGGGCAAAGAGGACACCATTTCAAATTTCTGCAGGTGTAGCAAACTAGCAAAATTCAGATGACCAAAGCGTGCATGCCAAAGCTTTGTATATGAGATAGCCTGAGAATCATGTACTGCACATGCCGAATCATTCACACTCTATGAGCTTATACATCCCATGACATCAAATGCCAGAAGTAATAATCACATCTCCATTTGACATATCATGAACTGTACACCTGTCCTCAACAAATTTCACAACCAAGCCAATCTTGGGTGATGCAGAAACTGATAACAGGTTCTTCTTGATCCTTGGCACAAATAAAGCATCTGACAAAGTGAAAGAACTACCATCAGTAGTAGTCAAAATGATCTTACCAACTCTCATAACAGGATAAGAGGAGTTGTTAGCGCATGTAACAGTATTCCTTGTAGGGGCAGGCTCGAGTGAAGAGAAGAAACTGCGCTGCGAGGTAATATGTTTGGTCACCCCACTGTCAAAGTACCAAACATCTGAGTCTACTGCAGACATGCAGTGCTCATGAGAAGATGGATCAAAACTGCAAACAGTAGTAAATGCCCATTCTTCTTCCTGCACAAGATTAGTAGATTCCGTTTTTGGTGTAGAGGCTTCTGCAACAACCATTCCAGTCTCTTTCTTCTTTGCCTCTTTTGTAGCCAGTTTTGGATAGTTCTTTATGATATGATCATTTCCTTTACAGTACTTACAAAACAATTTCTGCTTTTCTGATTTTTTCTCATCTTTATCTTGGTTCTTCGAATGTGCAGCATTTGCAGATTTCTGCTTACTAGTAGAAGCGCTCCATTTTCCTTTGCCCTTCTGACTAGCCAAGAAAGTTGATCTTCAACATGCATAATGGACCTGTTCTGCCTGGATTGATCTTCTTGCAACAGAATAGAGACTAGCTTCTCAAATGACAAGGAATTTGGATTGCTTTCATCATCAACCAAAGAATAGAAGCAAAACTCTGATATGAATCAGGAAGACCATTCAGAACGGTCTGCACAAGTGAGCTATCTGGTATAACCTCATCAGCAGAAATCAATTGTTCCTTCAAGTCTTTGATCTTTGTTAGGAAACTGTCCATAGAATCACCTTCATTCACGTGCTCACTCTCCAACTGTTTTCGGAGATAAGCAACACGAGCCTCATTCCTAGCTTGGTACAATGTGGTAAGTGTATCCCAAGCATCCTTAGCTGTTCTGCAAGAGCGAATGTGAGGAATAATGGCACGTTTGACAGACAAAGCTATCAATGAATGTGCCTGGGCATCTCTGCCCTCCCAACAAATCTGCTCTGCAGTAGGTGCAACAAAAACCGCAGCACAAACAGGAATATGCAGAATATCATCATCTTTGACACCTGCTGCATCAGCTTCAGTATCTGCAGTTGTAACAGTTGCAGGTGTGATAGGACGTTTTTCGACACCCTGCATAATGTTCCATAGTCCTTTTGCAACCAACACATGTCGCATCATATAAGCCCATAACGGTAGTTGGTACCATCCAACTTATCCTCAACAGCCAATATACGGAATACATCACTACTTTTAGCCATGGTCGGTGACTAAAATACCTTGATGCAGAAAATTGACTGTATCTCAAAAAGTTGTACACAACTGCCGAGACGAATTCTGCTAGACCTGTACCAGACTTCAAGACGCTTATACTGGCGAACAGAAACTAGTATATACCTTTGGCACAAAAAGATGAAATAGCCTGCACAAGCGCTGCGATAGTGCATTTGGAGGCCGAAATGTTTGGAGGCTGAGTATGCTCACCAAATTTCGTGTGAATCTGAGACTGCAAACAGAGGAGTGTCGATGGCACCCTAGATGAAGCGACGACCTGCTCTGATACCAATTGTTGGAGTTAGACGTCTGCGGAAGCATGCGAATAGCACAAGGAAGAAGAAGAAGCTTGGAGCACAACACACAATAATGAATGTATTACTAGAGAATATACAAAGATGAGTAGGCCATTAGGGCAATAGGCATATATACAAGCCGGGGGAAAAAAACCTCCTAAAGAGAGAAAAAAGTGCCCTGGCGGTCCTAGAGTGTTCACACACATCACTACCGAAATATATCAACAAATATATATTCTTTTGTTACACACAAAGTCGTGATTTTTTTTTTTATTTTTACTTCATCAATTTTAGATTTCCCTTTCCAAAAGGTCGTGAAAAAACACGATAGAGTCTTGATTTTTTGCTTTGTTAGTCAAAGTTATTGTTACAATATATTTAAGTTATTGTTACAATATATTTTCATCAGCAAAGGAGCACCTTTTCAACTCAATCATTCTGAGACTACAATTTCATTATTTTGCTATCATGTAGGTGGTCATGCAATGCATACAAAAATTTATAATTTTTTGAATCTTTGAAACCAGTGCAAAACTCCAAGTTCTCATGCTTCAAAATATTGAAAAAGAATGTTTGAGGTTAGCTCTTGCTTTTGGAGGTGCTCTATTTTTGTAGCTTGCTTTCCAAGTCACGATTTTCTTGACTGTCACTAAATGAGCCTAAGTGTTGAAAATTTTGAACTTCTAATAAGCGACCTCTCAAAAAATCATAATTTTTTTTTGCCTAGTTATTTCATTAAAGTCGCGCTATTTTTTTCTTCCACAATAAGTCACAATTTTTTGTTTCCTCCAAAATCCAAAAAATTGTGAACTTGTCAATTTTGACTCTTCAAGAACACAATTAGTTTTACATGAACAATATCAAAACTCATGATAAAACGACTTTTTGTCAAAACTTTTTCCTCCCTCAAATCTTGTTCCAAAAGGAATCCCTCGAGAGGCGCTAATATTAATTAATAACTTATACATCTCATCAAAAGAACATCAACTTGAGAGAAAAGTAATCGCATGAATTTCCTTTCCCATCAGTTAACTTAAAGTTCAAAACGGAATCCTTGTCTTGTTCACAAAATGAGAAGTGAAAAGAGAATACGTAGCCAATCTTTCTCAAAAACTTCAATTAATGAATCTAATTGTGTTATGTCGAGTAAAGTTCACTTGTGATTTTGGCACCACTAAATTAGATTAGTTTATCCTCCACAACATCACCAAAAAAGATGTTTCCAAAATCATTTAAACATCTATCCCATTGTAGATCAAATGGTATGAATGACCTTCGTCATAATTGATTCAAGCAAAATTTTTCAAATTGTCAATCCAAAGATGTGTTAACCCAATTGTTTGTTTAAGAATAATGAAATAAAGCACAAATCAACCATTCACACAAGAATTAAGCAAAACTTTACATGAAATCATCAAAAAATGTAAGGAATATTAAAGTTTCAAAACAAGATTTCTTTAGAATTAACACGCGACTATCGTGGAGAGAGCCTTGTCTGTCACGGAAATGCGTCTCATAGTCGTCTATCGCGGAAAGGCCGGGGAGGCATTTGTCATGCAGAGAAAGTCATCAGTGGAGGTGCTTCTGCCAATGACGACCTCATTGCAACAACGACCGCAACGAATCTTCCCGAAGCTCCCCTTGTGTTGGCAGCAGTCAAGGCACCAAAAGACTCACACGACAAGGAAGCCAAAGAAGGGAGCCAGAGCGGAGAGAAGGCACAAGCAGACTAAGTAGTCAACGAAGATCTGGTAAGTAGGCCATTCAAATTTTTCCAAAACACATCTTCATAACAGTGATTCTCATCACTACAAATCATTGTAAATACCATTTCACCTTTTTGTAACTCCATTTTGTGCAAGCCGAGGAGTCCTCGAGCTTGAGGAATATTAGAAGTATCATCGTACCAATTTTCATGATTTTTAGACTCCGTTTGAGCCTCCAAATAGGCCCTAGAACCTTATTTTTAACTAGGCCGGTTACTAGGTCTGGACAGGGCCAAAAGCTAGTAAAAAACTATAAATAGAGCTAGAGAGCTCATTTTTTATGTTAGCTTGTAATAGAATTGAACTTGTATGAGCACTTTTGAAGTAATCTAAAAGAACTCCATTGATTCTCTCTCTTTGTCTTACCTTGTGTGCGCGTGTGTGTGTATGTGTGTGCATGTTGGGATGCTTCTCAATCACACATTTGTGCCTTCCCTTGCTCGAGGTCTTCATACCATCCTCATGTCTTCCCGGATTGACATTAAAGGAGGTGTTACTCATCACTGAGCTACACCAAATTTTGGCGCCGTTGTCGGGGATCGAGCTTTGAGGATGAGCGTGTGATGGTAAGACGTAGAGTTGAGGCGTTGGAGTCATAGGTATTTTTTTCACTTTTATCTATTTTCTTTTGTTCTTCTCATCATCATAATCACCATCTCCCACCTCCATCTCCATCATCACGAAAATTTCAGCTTTTGGTCATATCACCATACCCATGCCATTCCCCTCATTTCACTTGTGAGAGAGAGCGAGAGAGCATTTGTGTGCTTGTGCTTTTCTGTGTTTTTTGAGATTTTTTGCAGGAATCAGCATCCCCAGCAGTTGTACCAGCTTCAGCAGGTAAAAAATCTGACTGTGCAGGTCCCGAGGTGTTGACCTCTGTCAATCGCGACCAATAGAAAAAGTGAACATTTTGCTAAACAAAGTGCATAATCATGATCTGCATGCCTAGAGCTTCCTAAATATGTGTTTAAAATTTTAAAACTCCTCTGATTTCTGTCAATCGCGATTGACCTGTCAATCGCGATCGACAAACGACGACAGACACTTGCCGACAGCTCTGTCAATCGCGACTGACACCTCGATCGCAACCGACTAAGTCAACGACCGACTGACCACGATCGACAGAATTTGTGTGGGCCATGTGTCAATCGGGATCGAGCCATCAATCACGATCGACCCATCAATCGGAACTGACAGCCCCGACGGACCTATCAGTCACGACTGACCCAGTCAACGACTGTTTGACCACGACCGATAGACCCCTCATAACGGACCTGTCAATCGCGATCGATAGAGTCAACGACCCTTTGACCATGATCGACTGAATTTCCGAGCCACCTGTCAATCACGATTGACCCATCAATCGCGACTGACAGCCATGATGGACCTGTCAATCGCGACCGACACGTCGATCACGACTGACATATCAATCGCGATTGATAGACCACTCGATCGCGATTGACGGGCAAATTCGACCATTTTTTAGGGGAAAGATAGTTGGTCTATTTTGGGGTATTATTTGGGAAATATTAGAAATTTGTTAGAGCATTGTGAGGCCACTACAGGAAGTATTTCGAGAAGTCTTGTTAGCCTGTTGGAACCCTGTTTTAACCCTAGAACCCTGAATGGTCATAACTTTCTCATTCGAAATCCATTTGCTGTGATTTTTGTTTTGTTGGAAAGCTCGTGGGGAGTACAACCAAAACTTCCACTGGTTATGGTAAAATTAATATCAAGATTATTAGATATACTATTTTGAAGTGATCATACCCAAGGGGAAGAAAAACTAAGGGATCTTTAGGATTGTTTTCCATAAAGCTAGAGAATAATTTGATCTTTGAATTGCATGAATGAACAAGGTCTGTTGTCTTAAGGGAATTCAATTCTTGAACTAACTTGGGACTTTTACAGGTCCTAGGAGAGCATTGAAGGGCGTTCGAAGCAAGAGTAAGTGCAAGCTTGGGAACACGCTTCCTGGGCACACAAGGGCAACCGAGGAGAGAAACAAAGGTTGGAAATTCTCAACACCCTCTGTCAATCCCTAGCTTAGGCTAAGTATGGAAAGAGGTTTTGATCAATTAGGGATACGTTAAGCACGACCAAGTCTAAGAACTCTAACCACTCAAGTGCAAGTACCAGGAGATTACAATTGCGATACAACCTAAGGGAAAAGAATTTAAATAGAGCGACCACTCTCAAAGTACGATAAAACTTAAGTGATCCTTGCGACGAAGATTGATTGGATAAGAAGTGACACCCTAAGGGAAATTAAAAAGAACAAGTGACTAATACAAAAGAACTCAGCAACGAAAATTGTATTTGGGAAAATTTGGGATTATTCAATTGGGCTTATGAACCTTAGATCAGGACGACACCTAGGAAGAGATAGACAGAGTCTTAGGTCGTCAGAGGCTAGTGTCAATCATACTGCTAGGTCTTGGGCCCAGTAGTTGAGCCATAATTCACACTATCCTAGCTCTGAAACTAGTGAGTCTGAGATGTCTCACGGTATGGAGAGACCTACAGGAAGTTCAGGTGTGCCATATTTACATAGGGTAGAAGGCCCCTACAAGATGCAGCTGGAATACCTTAGGAGCAACCGATTAGGTGCTAGCATCTATGAGGACGGCCTAGGAAGGTCTGTGGTCCAGATTAAAAACCCTGACCAACCCATTGGAATTGAACATCCAACCATCAAAAAAATGGAGCATACTTGGACAAGAAGGAACCATATACGTAGTCACCAGCCACCCAGATAGGACAGATAAATTTGGTAATGTGATCCTAGAGACAGACATAGGTGACCTAGAGCAAGGAAACTTAGGTGGAGAGCCTAAAACCCCCCGAGGCAAATCTGTTCTTACTAGAATCCTCACACTAGAGTGGATTCCCCAGGACAACAAGAGCATAGATCTACTCTTGAACCGAGAAACTGACGAAACCTTTTGGAGGTATAAGTCTGAACAACCTAATGAGATAGGAATGATCACTATTTATGAGTTCAAAAATCCGGATAGCCCAGGCAAAGTGACCTATCTAGACAGTACTTCAGAGAGGATCTTTGTGGTCACAGAACATGATAGACATGCCTACACTTGGAAGGGGGAATTTATTTTTCCCCAACCATGATCTAATGTCACTTTTGGCCACCAAGGGGCTGGAACATCCCAAGCTCATGGTGCTCAAAGGGATAGAAGTAGAGATAGGTCAGAAGTGAGCTTTGCCAACCCAATAGGAAGAGAACGAATGCGAACAGAGATGAATAGAGAAGAAATAGAGAGAACTAGAGTTCCAAGGAACTTAAGAAATGCTGAGGATTTTCCCTTGCCGAGGCCTAGAGAGCACACGAGGACTTTGAGACCTACACAACTAGTTAAGTCCATGAAGAACTACTTCGATGGCACTGGCGACCCTTATGATCATGTGGCGGAATTTAGGCAAGTCTTGAGAGCTGAACAAGTGGAGGATCTATTCACGCAGTACAATGCCTTTGGTCTAACCCTTAGGAACACCGCTCTTACGTGGTTTCAACCACTAAATGAGAGGCACTTCAGAAACATAGACCAACTTCTAGAGGCATTCATTACTGAATTCTCTAAGAGTGGCATAAGGCATAACACTTCCTCACTGATTCATAGCTTCAAGCAAACCCCTCAAGAGAAGGTTAGACTTGCAGGAAGAAGGTTTAGGCAATACCTAGAGAGATGTCCTGTTTCTGAGTTACCCACACCAGCCAAACAAGTGGCTTTATTCCTAGATGGACTGCTGAGTACAAAGTTGAGATCATATGTGTACTTGAAAGACCCTAGGACCATAGAAGAGTATGTACGCATGTGCATCGACATCGAGGATAACCTAGGGGAGGAATTAGAACTTTCCAAAATCTACAAAGATTTAGATAGTTCTACTAGCCTCTCTTCTTCGCAATCCACATCTATTGAGGAACTCGCTAAGAAAGTAGCTCAAAAACTAGGTGGTGTCTCTAGCAAACAAATTCCAAGATTTGCCCCAGTTAAACGGTGTTATACACGTGGAGGTGACCATATGGCGAACGTATGTCCCATTATGGCTCAACCCCAAGTGAATCCCAGTAGCCAATACTGCACCATAGAATGGAGATACACAAATCACACAACACAAGACTGCCCATACAATAAGCAGGCGGTTAGGCAAACCTACCCTCAGCCCTATCCATAACAGGGAAGATACCAGAACCAGTACCCTCCACAGCAATATGGTAGACCACAGCAACCTTATCAACAACCCTACCAAAACCAACAAAGGCCTCAACCTGTGTTAGATCAACAACCTCCAACCCCAGCTAATGTGATTCCTGTAAAGTATGCAGCTACAGAAGAGAACCTGAACAGAGCCATAGTGCCAGTAACACCATTGCTTTCAGAAAGTGACCCCAGTGACCATAGTTTTCATTCTACACATATTGATAGACCCCAGGCTTACTACATGCAGTCTCCTAAACATGGTGAATCCTACTATAGTGAAGAACCGAGTGAACCTAGTTGGGATCCAGAGTATGCAAACATCATGTACACAAATCCCAACTCTAGACCTCAACCCAGGCAGGTAAGGCCCCCATTCCCTAGAGGGCCATGCTACAGATGTCAAGGAGATCACCTCATTCGTGATTGCCCTATGCCTGCACCTACACAACCCTAAAATCACTCCAATTAATGTTATTGGGTTAGTAGTAGATGCTACGGGAAGTGTAACTTCCACTGCACCAGTACAGGTGATCACTAGAGCTCAGGCTTTGCAGCAGAACCAAGGTTTAGGTCAAGAAAAGAGTGCAGAGGTTAGTGAAACTGAGAGCATAGCCAAGAAACGATCGAGAGCCTGGAAGGATAGCCGAGAGAGAATGAAAAGACAATGGTCTAAAAAGATAAGCGACTTAGAAGAAAGCATAAGAGAAACAAAAGCCAAAATTGTTGAACTCACCTCTCAAACAAACTCTCACATATCACCACCACCTTCATCCCTATGACCGTCTAATCCACCACCTTTCAACCCACCTCATACCATTCCGCCACCCCCTAGAGTAGGATCAGTATTAGTTGACCCCACTCCAGAAGACATAGACATGATGCTTAAGGCATATCAGGCCAGAATCCAAGAAGGGCCAAATGTGATCATTACAAGTGCTACCCTAGAGCTGACTTAGAGATAGAAAGAACCAAGCTTTGCACAAAAATGGTCTCCTTGGCTTAGACCATGTTTGAAGCTAGTCGGCTCTTCAACTACTCTTGCTCAGCTAAGGCACAATTGCACTTGGATGGACTATTAGAGAAATTGGAGAGCATAGTTGCAAGATCTGCCAAGGAAGAAAAAAACCAAGGAAGAGATGAGGCAAGTAAAAGAATAAGAATTCCCCCATAGGAAGCTTATGTGCCCAATTCCACTGAACCAGACACCTCTTCTTCTATGAATAGGCATTCACTAGAATTCATGCGAGAGATTCAAGAAGAGAAATGGGAAAAAGAGAGTGAAGTCCCTCCTCCCATTGAACTTGTGGATGAAGCGCATGATCAATTCCCACAAGATATTCCCTCCATTTATGGAGAGCAGGAGAGTGCACAATCTCAAGAGAGATTAGACTTCGAGTCTAATTCTTTACATGAATTACCCCACTTCACAGGCCCATGGGAAGCAAAGTCTACTTGCATGAGAGCACCCATGGTCATGGTACGAAATGAAGACTCAGTCATACCTAGGAACACGGAGGTAGTGAAGAATACTAAAGTGCAGTGCAATCTCACTTTAGAAGAGCTACTCAAGGTTAGGCCAGAACTGTGGAAACATGTAGCCGAACAAATGCCAGAGGTAGCTAAACCGCGTTCCCAGGTAGGTTCTCATAGAGCAGTGCCAGAAATTCCTCTAGACAAGATAGGAGATATGAGTGAAGGAGAAGAAGGAAACACCTATCTTCCCATCACCCATCAAGGATACACAACCAAGGCAATTCTGGACTCAGGTGCAGGAGTTGCAATTGCTACCACTTCCCTATGGAAGCGATGGGGCAAGCCAGCACTCAGGCCCACGAGGATGAAATTGCAAATGGCCGATGGTCACATTGAGAGACCCTTAAGACTGCTTGAAGGAATAACTCTCACCACTTGTGGTGTAGAGTTTGAGCATACATTTGCTATCTGTGACTTTAGCAAGAACCATGCCTATGAGATGATTTTGGGAAGACCATTTATGCGACAGTTGCAGGTGGTACAAGATTGGGGAACCAATTCCTTGTACCTGCAACACTTAGGTGTCACGACCAAGGTTAATCTCAAAGATTACTCTCATAGAGATGTCCCTCCTATCCAATGGAATCCCATCCATAAAGCTAAAGATGATACCGAGTCAGTGCATTCCATAGGATCAGGATCCTCATGGATGCATGAAGACACTCACTTGTGGATGTGTAAAGTAGCAGTAGAAGAAGAGAAGAGAGAAAAAGCCAGAGAGGTAGGTGCGAAAGAGACACATAGATCAATTCAAGACCCAGCCTATGCACCTGTAGTATTTCTTGATGAAGAATTTGAGCCTCATGGTTGGGCTGAAATTTTAGCAACAATGGATGTAGCCATCAATGAAGAACAATGGACACCCCACTGTGATGAGGATGGCTATGATATTTCAATTTTCTCCATAGAGCCAATCATGGGAGATTCGGTTCCGGAAGAATGTGAACCTAACCCTGATGCATTTGAGGATGCAAGTGACTCCGATCTAGAGTCAATCATTATGGACCCACCATTTGCATCAGATGAGGAATACTTCTATGAAGTTGAAACTCACCCTCAGAGACATGGAGATCTCGCAAACGACGTAAGGTTAACCACACAAGTGACCACTAAGAGCGAAGTTAAGAAAAGGAAGAAGAGAGAAGTCCCACTAGAAGAAGAAGAATCTTTGTTTGAGGTCCCTGACAATTTTAAGAAGTATGAGATAGACGACAGAAGAGTCATGATAAGAATGCCTAAATGCGAGGCACAATCAAGGGAGGCCTATGATAACAAAGAAACCACCAAGAAAGTAGTTGTAGCCATAGAAGAAGGAGAAGAAAGATGCACGTACATAGGCCATGACCTGACAGAGGAAGAAGAGCATGAGCTAATAGACTTGCTGAGAGAATACAGAGATGTATTCGCTTGGAGCTACAAGGACTTGAAAGGCGTAGATCCTAACATATGCTCACACACTATCCCCATGACCTCAGATGCCAAACCCTCTAAGCAAAAGCCATACACATATAATGATAATTATGCTGCCAAGATCAAAGAGGAGATAGATAGACTAGTAGAAGCTGGATTCATCTATGAAATTGAGCACACGGAGTGGGTATCCCCCATTGTAGTGGTGCCCAAGAAGAATGGAAAGCTACGTGTGTGCATTAACTTGAAGAAGGTTAATGCAGCCACTATTCGAGATAACTATCCGCTTCCTATCAGTGAGCATCTACTAGAAAGAGTAGCAAGCAAGGAAGCGTATAGCTTCCTTGATGGATTTTTGGGCTACAATCAGGTAGCCATAGCCCTAGAAGATCAGCATAAGACAGCTTTTGCCACAGAGTGGGGCATATTTGCTTTTTGGGTAATGCCATTCGGGCTTACCAATGCTCCAGCAACCTTCCAAAGATTGATGTGCCATGTGTTTAAAGAGTTCTTGAGGAAGAACTTAGAGGTCTATGTTGATGATCTTTGTGCTCATTCCAACATTAGACATACATATATACCTAAACTCAGGCAAATCTGTGACAAATGTAGAGAATATCAAGTCTGCTTTAACCCAGAAAAGTGTGTTTTCATAGTCAGGCAAGGCAAGATTCTAGGACACATAGTGTCAAAGAATGGCATATCTACGGACAAAGAGAAAGTGAAAGCTATAGCAGAGCTACCTAGGCCAAAGAATGTCAAAGAAGTGCAAGCTTTCATGGGGCATTGTGGTTATTACCGACGATTTATACATATGTATGCCATCATTGCAAAGCCTTTGTACGGACTTTTAACCAATTTTGAGCGGACTGAAGAATGTGAGAACTCCTTCAATGAGCTCAAAAGAAGATTGTGTTCAGCACCAATCTTGACCACACCAGATTGGAATAAGCCCTTTCATGTTCATGTAGATGCATCCAATTATGCTATTGGATGTGTGCTTGCACAACCTACTGGTGAAGGTAATATGGATCTTCTAATCGCCTATGCTAGTAGACAATTGAATGCAGCTGAACGAAATTATAGCACCACTGAACGGGAAGGATTAGGCATGGTGTATGCGGTCAAAAAGTTTAGACATTACTTGCTTGCAAATAAGGTTAAGTTTTTTTACTGATCATCAGGCATTGTTGTACTTGGTAAACAAACCATGCAATACAGGCAGATTAGTAAGATGGTTTCTCTTACTAATGGAATATGACTTTGAGGTAGTGGTAAGGAAAGGTAAGACTCATTTGAGAGCTCACCATCTTTCTAGGCTCACATCTGGAGAGGCACCACAGGGAGTATCAGATGATCTTCCTGATGCTTACTTGTTTAATTTGGAAGTGGTGCCTCAGTGGGCTAAGGCCTTAGCGCCAGTATTGACATACGAGCCTAATCACCTAGTCATAAACACTAAAGATAGAGAGGTAGTAAAGGCCCAAAAGTACCACAACATGGCAGGAAGTATGTACAAGAATATAGATCAAGGGATCTTGGCTTGTTGTGTGGAAGAGGATGAGTACGCTAAATGGTTGCAATTAGCACATGTAGGTGCATTAGAGCAACACTACTCAAAGCAACGAACCCTACAGACACTAAGGAGACTCGGAGTGCATTGGCCGACTATGGAAGCTGATGTCCAAAAGTTGTGCAAGGAATGCCCAATCTACTGCACTAAACCACCTGTGGAACATGCCACTCTTTATCAAGTGTCCATAGTGCTAGATTGGAGTGAACCATTAGTAGCCTTCTTGAGGACGAGAACATTCCCTCAAGATATGACATTGGCCAGACAAAGAAGTTTGGAACAAGAAGCCCTAGACTACTCACTTATTGGTGATAATTTATACAAGCGTGGTAAAGATGGTTACCTAAGATTGTGTGTCCATGAGAGTGAATACCTTAAGATCCTGGAAACGGCTCACCAGGGTGTACCAGGAGGACATTTTGGTCCAGATCGGGTGATCAAGGCTATACTATTTGCAGGTCTTTGGTGGCCGACCCTTCACATGGATGCACATACCTATGTGAAGAGGTGTGATGTTTGTCAACAAACTCAGTATCCTATACGCAAAGATGAGATGCCACTGAAACGTATGATGGGTGGACGTGCATTCTCTAAGTGGGGAATAGACTTTGTAGGTCCTATTAATCCCCCAGCTAAGGGTTCCCATGCAGAATACATCATTGTGGCCACAGACTATTTAACCAAGTGGGTAGAAGTGAAAGCCACAATGAAGAACGATGCTCAAACGACAGCTAAGTTCTTATTTGAGAATGTGTTCACTAGATATGGGCTACCTATCGAGCTAGTTAGTGATAGAGGGACTCACTTCTTGAATGAAGTCATTGAAAATCTTCTTCAAGAGTTCTTGGTGATACACAAGAAGTCTGCCCCCTATCACCCACAAGCTAATGGCCAGGCTGAGAGCACAAATAAGATTCTATGCAATGTATTGACAAAACTAGTAAACAGTAAACGCTCTGATTGGGACAAACAGCTACACCATGTTGTTTGGGCATACCGAGTTGCCTATAAAACGGTACTCCAAGCCACTCCCTTTCAGATGGTATTCGGGCAAAATGTAGTGCTACCATTGGACTTCTTGATACCTACATTGAAAGTAGCACAGGAGCATGAGTGGATAGGTCATGAACTCTCTTCGAGGATTTTTGATCTGGAACGACTAGGTGAAACAAGACAAAGAGCGGCAGCGGGAATATATGCAGCTAAGAAAAGACAGAAGGTGTACTTTGATGCCCACGTTAAGGATAAAGGCTTGAAGGCAAGAGATTTAGTTTTAGTCTACACATTGAAGCAACATGCGAGAAAATTAGAGAAGTGTGGATATGGACCTATGATCATTAATAGGATCTCAACGAGTGGAGCAGTTCAGCTAGCTACACTAGAAGGTGATGTCCTCCCTAGTTACATCAGTGGATGCAGAGTCAAATTATATCAAGAACCCCTCACAGAGGAGATGTTAAATCGACTCAACACTGCCAAGAAACGTAAGGCCGAAGAAAAACAAATTCGAGTCCTTTTGTAACCTTAGAGATAGGACAAGGAACGAGTTCAAGGACTGTAAGAGCCTTGATTGACTCAGGTGCAGCCACTAGCGCTGTTAAACTTTCTTATTGTCGAGAATTGAACTTAAATGTCAATCCTGTGGAAGCATATCTCATAGGATTGGGAGGTGTGGAAACCCCTTGCATGGGCGAGGTGGAACTTCCCCTCTACATTCAAGATGTTTTACTGACAGTTAAAGTACTAGTGTGTCAAGATGAGGATCTCACTGAACCTCTTGTCTTGGGTCAAGACTGGATCTATGATCATGCAGTCAACCTAAACCTAAGAAGTGGACTTCTTCAGGTGTGGGTAAATCAGAGTCGAATTATAGTTGAGTTAGACAATGGAGCACTCAAGGAACTAGGAAAGGCACACACTCCTGGTCCTTCCAGGAGTACACATGAAGATGACCATGCTATTCTTGTCCACAACTATGTGATGCAGAGGGATGATTACCTCAATAAAGAAGTCAAGGATATGACAGAACTCCCTTCTTTTCCAAAAGCCACAGGGATACAACAACCAAAGGCGGATCAAATGCAGAAGAAGCAGATGACTTATGCTCAAAGAACAAAGAAAATACGAAGCACGGTGTCTCAACCATCAAAACAAGTGTGGGTGCGGAAAGGCGAGCATTCTATTGAGGTCCAGCCTCAACAACTGGCTCAACTTCCTATTAGTGATCAATGACCAGACACTAATAAGAAGTCCTCCAAAAATTCTTCTGTAAAAGTAAAGTCTATCTGGGTACCCAAGAAGGTTGACCCACAATCAAGACAAATATGGGTGCCTAAGGCTTGATTGCGGGCTCAAATAGCTACACACAGATCACACCATGTATAACAGGGTTCACTCACTCGAAGAGCTGATGCCCACTCTTATTCGATACACACAAACACATATCTACCCATGAGCACGAGCGGAATCACTTGTAAATGGGCCCCTAAAAAGCCTCATTTCCAGGCAGACACACTCATAAAGCCCTCAAGAGTCTCCACAAAACCAAAACCGAAAGTCATCCTTTGTGTTTGGTAGCCCAAAGCGTGTTTATTAACCCCCCGATCCCATTTGTAAATTCATCTCCACCTACTAACGACATCATTCTCACACTGCATCTTTTCACTTAGCTCATAGGACTACTTGTTCACTAACAACACACACAAGCATCGAGCACACACTGACCTACTAACTCATCATTCACCTCTTGTTAATGTTGTAACGGAGACAAAAATTATTCTACCTTGTCCATTACAATGTTAACGCATGATTCTATATTCTCACAGAACCATAAAGCAAGCAGTAACATGGCAGAAGTAGAAGGCACAAGTTCCTAGGCAGGATCCAACGGCCAGATAGTGGACATTGAAACCCTTCTCCTTGAACCACAACTCACCGAGAGGCCACAAGAACTCAGGGTAGTACATGTGCTCCCCATTCAGAATCCTCCTCAAGGGCACACTTCACAGGTTGGCAAACATGCACACTGGTTCAGTGATGTTGCAGGGCCATTGGGTGAAGGCACTTACTTTTGGGAATCAGAGATTGAATTTAATGGCAAATGGGGAAGATACCATTTCTTCACCCGTGAATTTGAGAAGTATTAGAATGCTGAAGTAATGAGATCTTTCTGGACTAGTGCGGGATCGGATAACTATTTTAGGGCACTCTTACCTAAGCCTGATTTCTTGCGTTGTTCCTATTTGATCAGTACCATTACCCCTAGCCGAGCCAAGGGAGGCGATAGTACTTTTGTGCTACCCTCACTAACCCCAGGCCACGAGTTAAAAAGATTCAAACTGACCCTCAACCTTGTGCGGGAGGCCTTGGATATGCATGGGATGCACATTCCTACAGAGAAGGAAACAATGATCCCTGGACAAATGAAACATAAAGATCTTAACAAGTTAAAGGATATGGTGGCCATGACACCTACCATTGCTCTCCACCTACGAACGATCATGCAACACTTTGCTTTCCCCGCCCAAGAACGCTTCACGATGCCACCAAAAAAGATCTGGTTCAGCTTGTACTTGGCAGAGACAGAGAATCTCACCATCAATCTGCCACACAGGATCATCAATCAAATCCACCTCGCCCATCAACGATGGAATAAGAAACAGAAGAACGTGCTTCATGGGTGCTGTGCTCTGACAAAAATAATTTACAGGTGCTTAGCTTATGATGTGCCCATTCAAAGAGCACTAGTATCGTCCAGGGCCCAAGAATTCCAAAAAAGGCTATCAACGGTAGGTCCTCCATCGAAGAAAATGAGAGGGGCAGTACAATTACCCTGTGCCCAAGCAAGGGGAGCCACCACCACACCAGAGGTGACCCCTCCACAAACGCGACGTGTCCGACCATTTACTATTCACCTACCCAGACCAAGTGCAAAAGGACCCAATCTGGTGTTCCCTCCGATTCCATTGGACTTGGAGTTCCCACAAGGCTACACCCTAGCCGATTTGACAGATGAAGAATTCACCCACATGATTAATGAGTCTAACCTGGAAACAGAAGCAGAGCAGACCCAAGGACCACAACCTACCACTACAACTTCAGCCCCGACCCAACCAGAAGTAGTGGAAGTAGAGGAAGATGAAGAAGAGACTGAGGATGAAGAAGCATACGAGGAGCATGATCAAGAATATGAAGAACCTTCAGAACTAGCGAGTGCCCCAGCTTATTCGGCACAAATAAAGAGATTGTATGAAACTATGAAGAGAGTTCAAGAGCACCACAAACTGTCACTCGAAACAGGAAAAATGATAATAAGTCAGATGTTAGGAGAAGAGGGATTGGATGAAATGTTTATTGAGTCCCTGAACCTGCATGCGGACGTAGTGGGCCTGGATGAAGCCATTCATTCAGTTGTGTCTTACATTCATCGCTTCGAAAAATGAGTGCCAACCCAGCCCATGCGCTCCGGCAAGCACATTCACATGAATGTATCAGCACCAAGAGACACTACACAGACAGAGGAACATCAGGCGGCACCACTCTCACCACACTCCTCACCTTTCACTACACAATTCATTTCACCACATGGCACTACCACCCCACTTCCACCATTACCACATATGTCATGGGAATTCCTCTCTCTCCCGGCATCCAATTCAGAGGAGTTACCATGCCCACTTTCACAAGACTATTCACAAACATCACATCCACCCCACACACTGTCCCCATCTACACGGTCACACACACGTTTGACACCATGGAAACATCACCAGCCACCACACCACTCCCTCCCCCCCACGCAGCCTCAATCTCCCATACCCCCTCCACCCACATCACCACTTGACTCCACATCATTCACGACTTCCTTTCCCTTCCCCATTCCCCCTGCATCCTCTCCTTCCCCTGCATTCTTTAATGTAAATAATATGTTTTCAACGTTACATCAATGTGTGTACCAACTATAGAGTGAGTATCAGGCTCTCGAAGACCGTCATCGTCAACTAACTACGAATCACCAACAACTACAGAGGCGGCTTACAACTATAGAAGATGAAAACGTTCCAACCATCATAGTTGCCAGGCATCAAACAACTCGAAGCTTTACTTGAAGTCTACCAAACAGATAATCTAAGAGTCCGGCATAATTTGACCCTACTCAGGAAACACATGGCTACCGCCTTAGAAGAGAACAAGTGTCTGCAAAAGCAAAACGAAGAAAACCTAGAAGCCGCAATGGAAGGCTCCCCCCACGAGATCGACCCAGAACAGTTTAAAGCAATCCCCTCATATACAATGAAGACAATCCTGGAAAGCTATGCCGATCTATTAGAGGCACATGATGATCTGGAAAATTCCTCATTTGAGATGTCTGATTTGGGGCATTTGCATCACTATTTGGGCATTCAGTTTATGCAAGTTGATGGTGGAATGGCTTTGTGTCAAACGAAATATATTGACACATTATTGCAGCGTTTTGGCCTCGAAGACTGTAAGCCTATTGCCACTCCTATGGAGACAGGTTTACGATTGAGTCTTCATGATGCTGGAGATGCATTTGATGCTGTTCTCTATCAGCAGGCTGTTGGATGCTTGATTTACCTATGCATTACTTGGCCAGATATTCAGTTTGCTGTCTCACAGATGAGCAGGTTTATGCATTGCCCAAGAGTCAAGCATTGGCAGGCAGTTAAGCGCATCTTTCGCTACTTGAGTGGTACTCG
The DNA here is from genome assembly GCA_020310875.1 of Ceratopteris richardii. Classification (NCBI taxonomy): domain Eukaryota; kingdom Viridiplantae; phylum Streptophyta; class Polypodiopsida; order Polypodiales; family Pteridaceae; genus Ceratopteris; species Ceratopteris richardii. The sequence goes on from MU261426.1 coordinate 76,384, forward strand.
GCTACTTGGGTTGTTTTATCCCAAGGGAAGATCACTACCGCCAGATTTACATGTTTTTTCTGACTCTGATTGGGCTGGTTGCTATGACACTCGTGTGTCCACTAGTGGCTTTTGCTTCATGCTTGGTAGCTCATGTATATCTTGGTTGAGCAAGAAGCAGCCTACTGTGGCCACTTCTAGTGAGGCTAAGTATAGGGAAGCTTTCACAACTACTGTTGAGTGTGTGTGGCTCCGATGCCTTATGGCTGATTCGGGTGTTGGTCAGTCTTCTGCCACCACCATCTTCACTGACAGTCAGAGCACATTGGCAGTTGCGAGGAACCCTATGTTCCATGCTTTCACTAAGCACCTTGAGGTGCATTATCATTATGTCAGGGGGAGGTTCTCTGTTGGGGAGATTAGCTTGGCATATGTGCCCACACAGGAGAACATTGCAGACCTTTTCACGAAGGCTCTGCCCAGGGAGAAGTTTGAAGCTTTCTGCAAATCTTTGGGCTTACTTCCTTTTCTGGAGTGATTTCCACATAGCTTGGCACTTCCTTATACATGAGTGCCAGCTACTTGTTCACCGCATCACTCCCACGGGGGATTTGTTGATATATTTAGGTAGTGATGTGTGTGAACACTCTAGGAGCGCCGAGGCACTTTTTTCCCTCTTTAGGAGGTTTTTTTTCCCCAGCATGTATATACGCCTATTGCCCTAATGGTCTACTTATCTTTGTACATTCTCTAGTAATACATTTTATAGTCTATTGGTGGTTCAAAAAATCACAATATTTTGAACAAACCATAGAACAAAAAATTACGACTTTTTGGAAAACCGCATAAACTTTACACTTGGGACTTTTGACCCATTTTGAAGAGAATCCTCAAGATTTTCTTCAAGTTTTCTTCTTGAAACACTCTCCAAAAGGTGTTTTGAGAGAAAAAATTAGGGTTTTTCTTTTGCATGTAGTATAGAGGGAGGAAAGTAATTCCTAATTCAACTTGTAATCTTGTGCAAGAGATATGCTTAGCCAACTCATCTCAACAATGCATGGAATCCCAAGGAACCAGAAACATGATGCAAGGGAAAAGCTCACATGAAGGAGACTATAGAAATATCCTCAAATATGAGCTTACAAATAGAGCTAGGGTGTACATCTAAAAGCATGGCCTTGAGAGGATTGTGGCAAGATCCAAGTCTGACTCACCCTTCAACATGACTCCTAGAGCTCAGTTTATAAATGAGAAATATGTTGAAAGGGATGGAACTCTATATGTATCAACTTGTGATGTTAGACGATTTAATAAGCAAGGGGAGTTAGCCAATAAAAAACATGTAAGGGAGGATTTACATGATGAATTCCTGATTGGTACAAGATAATCCATATGTATAAACTAGGAACAACGTACTTGATGATCAGGTAGACACGTTGATCTACATGAATCTTGACATTCGTGTTGTGTATTGGGTTGTATATCTAGAAGTACAAAAGGCTCCTAATAATGTGTATTAAGGTCATGAATAATTATAAGAAAAGGTATGTTTCAAAGTGTGTTTTCTCTCTATAGGTTTTCTATGTTGCATATTTAAACATACTAACACATAGAACAATTTTTTCAGCAAGACTTGAAGAAGAACCTAAATCTATGACAATAGGCTACATAGTAGAAGAACTGTTGCGTTGCTTATTAACATGTGCCACTATGTTGCATAATTGATTTGCAACAAGAACATTCATGTAAGACCACATTGGATAGTTGGTTCCATCAAGATTTTCTCTAGCTTGAAGCATGTCAAACAAGTCATTACTTGCCATTGCACCAAACAACTTAAAAGTAGCAAGATATGAACTTCTACAAAGTTGAAATGCATCTCACTTTGATGAAAATTTTGACTACACAAACGTCTTTGAAAGGGGGGTAAAAACCCAACAACCCTAGTGTAAATGAGCTTTGAGTGCTAAGCTTTGTACTTCTATGCTTTGAAACCAATCTGCAATGTTAAAAGTGCATGCAATGACAGATGTGAGAAATAGTATGTTAAGAAGGAGTTGAACTTGCTATGATACCACTATTGGATGTGTGTGATAGTAAAGAAGCATGAATAGAATTAGACACAAAAGAAAAGAGGGAGATTGGCACACCAAGAAATGTGATGTTTGGAAGAGCTCTTTGCTGATAGATGATGAGTAAACTAAGAAAGCGTGAAATGAGAGTTATAAGTGAATCCCTAAGTACAATGTACCACCACATATGAGTTTATCATGTATATGTGGTTACATGGGGGAAAAAACTCTAGCTAGCACTAGAATAAAAAGTGCCCATGTATAGGGAAACTGTTCACATCAAAGCTATTGGAGGGACACATAAGTGTAACATTTGGCTCAAAATGAGGTAAATTTGGCATAGGTTGCCTCTCTATCCCTAATCCCTTGCACTTTGACTTCCATTATTCCTTGGCATCTTCCAAGAAATCTTGCATTCACTTCATGGCACAATTCAAAAGAAAATTGTGGGCATCTTTACTTTTATAACGTTTTTCCTTTACATCTATCATTACTATGTCAAGCATGTGAGATGGCATCTTCGCTACATGAACTAGTTCTTTAGCTTCCAATTTTGGTGCTTCTCTAAAATTTGTCAATACTATCGATGGTTGTCAAAATGATAAATCAAATTTTAATACAAGAGGATCAGATGCTAGAAAAGACGAAGATGGGAAAAGTGGAATGCGTTCATGATGAAATAAAAGAAAATATTGATGATGATGAAGATGGCTGAAATATAGATGGTGGTGGGATGAGTGATTCCATGAAACATGATTTTGATGGTGGACAAGATGACAACATTTAAGAGAAAAAGAACAAAATAGTGGTTCTTGTGCACGTGTGTGTGTGTGTGTGGTAATTGTGTAAAGTGGAATGAATGTGTGTGTGTTTGATGGTGGTGATGTGTGTGTAGTGAAAAGACCCAAGCTATTTGCTTTTCTACTTACCCTTATCATTGTAAGATGGTTTGCATGGAAAGGATGGTGTTGAAGTGGGTGCAATGGGAGTGGTTTCCACTTCAAATGCAATTGGTGTGCCAATGAGGAATTTCAAAAATGAGTGTAGTGGTCTTGATGGTGGAAGTAATAGTGGGTCCTTAACTATGGTTTCAATGGCATTCTCTTCTCTAATGGGCTCATCATAATAATTGAAGGTAGAAGGTGGTGATGGTAGTGGTAATGGATTTCGTGATGGTGTGATGACATGGTGTTTGGGTGCACGTTTCAAGATGATCTCTTCCTCTTCTGACTCCAAGTCTTTGCTTGGATGGTTTTGATGTTGCATGGGTGCATCTTGGGCTCTCATCTTTTGTATCATCTTCACCACTTTAGCAATAGATGCCATAACACTCACCACATCTATCCCTTCTTGGGTAACTCCCTTTTTCCCTTATGGAAGACTAGGTTGTGTATCACTTTTGTGTTAGAAAAAGTATTTTGATGGTTCTCTATGTGTTTCTATGGAAGCTTCAACCTATGACCTTGCTATCTCTTCTTCTTTTGATGAAACCATAGTGTGTGAATCCATTCATCTTTTTGTGCACCTCTTGGTTGTACCACACTCTCTAGAGATATAACTTTGGTGGTTGTTTGTGACACAAACATCCTTCTTGATGTTCTAGAAATTGTGCTAGCAAACAATATATGTATAACTCTTTCACGTGGTTCTTGTCTTTAGGTGGTATCCAAACTCTTCCAAATCATTTTTGTGTATGTAGGTGTCAAAATCATGTCCTCAGCCAATGCATGAAATTTAATTCTAGTAATCACTTGGGTTCCATTGATAGTACTATACTGATGCCAATTTTCTAGTGGGGAGTGGCTGCTTAGTCTTTCCCAAACATATGGTGCCATATCTACATGCTTCTATTGAGAAATTCTAATATTTATGCAATTTCTTAAGCAAAAAAAACCATCAAATGAAACATTATCTGTCTTAAATTACTGAGAACTTATTCATAATAGGCATGATACATGTTCCAAGTTCAAGTATATTATTTTATTTTTTTTATTTCTAATAAATTGGTCCATTAGAGATCAAGCCTTATTAGCCAAGGATCTAATCATTTTGAGTTTCCACTTAATGACTATCAAAAGATATAGCTTTATTGCACAAATTCAATAGATGCACATATCATTGTGATCATCTTAGAATTTATCCATATTACGTGTTGATCATGAGATGTACTTGAGAATATGTACATATCCATTTTTGGATGGGTAGAGTAGTCTTTTCATTTGTACTATCCTTAGTTGGAAACTTTGGAATAGTCCAATTTTGAGTTGTAGGAGGCACTTTTGGTGGTGCATCTACAATGTGTGCTTTTCTTAATGCATTTGCATAAGACAAATTTGGTGGAACTTTCTTTTTCCAAATAAGCTTTGTACCATGTGGTGGTGGAACTCTTTTGTTGGCCTTTATATGTGCTAATTGTCTTGATTCGGTTTTCCTTTTGAGGTTTTGTAGTTGTGAGATTCTTGAGTGTCTTAGGAACAATACTCGATTTGAGAATCCAAATGTGAGTATGACATATTTGAGCTTCTACTAGCCTTTGGGATACAAAGGATGTAGTAGAAACAAAGGATTTTCCAATCAATGTACCTTGTGGTACATGATAGATTGGAAAACCCTTTGTTCCATCATTTCTTTGATTTCCATAGTGGAAACTCTTTAGGGTTTGAAAATGAAGGAGAGATACTTGCTTTCACTTCCCAAATTTGTCATGGAGGTTGAGGTACTTTATGCTTGACCTACTTCTTTAAATCCTATAGCACTTATGGTCTCACTAGTTCCTTAGAATCCAACTTAATATGACCTTTAGAATCCATGTGCTTAATTTCCTTTTGTCTAGAATGCGCTTGTGATTCACTCATGACTTGTCCTAATTGTATGGTAATCCATTCATCAACAATTCGTATATTGAGATGGTTTGTGATAAGGTTTAATCCTACAAAATAATCTAGAAGCTAATCTTGTCCTTAGTCCACTACATAACCCCTTGGTACATTTTTTTCTCACTAGATACCTCAAGAATGGAATAGAAAAATTGAGAAGAAATGCAACTTATGAGATTCTAAAAATGATTTCTATATTCTAAAAAGTAAAAGACTTAACAAATAAGTTCTCATTGAGCTTTATACAAAAATGGGCATCCTTCTTCACAACAAAATGGCCAACATAGTTAAAAATAGTCAAAAGCTACTTGTAGGGATATTCTAACTAGCTGAGTAAGCTACTTAGACTATCAGAAATGATGTAGATACATCTAAGTTTTTTTCCTAAATTCTTGGGAATTATAAAACTTGATCATTTAATAAGAATTGGTTCTATCCTAAAGTGGGTAATTACAATAATGTGGCTTCTTTCAAAAAAACAATCATACTACTTGTCCACTTCATCTTCATTCTTCATCACATCACTTTTCTCCTTCTTTCATCCTCTGAATTTTTCCACTATAGACCTTCTTCCCAAATATATGCATAACACTTCCCCATCCTAGATGCTATCATCCTTGACACTGCATCTAGGGGCACTGCAAGTCATGGACTTCCGTTAGATTTTTTAATTTTTCGTGTTCTTACTTTTGCAACTTGTGGAAATTTGTGCAATGGTAGGAATGCATCTTACTAGTGATGGCACATCTAGCTCAAGTAGTTGGAAAGCTTCTTTTACATAAGTTCTCAAGCCACTAGCTAGAGTTTGAGTTTGCATTTATCTTACAAAATATCTAAAAATGAATTTCCAAGAAGTCACTTTGAAAAGCTTCCCTAAAAGTTTGTATGAAGTGATTAGGTGATTCCTTTTGGTTATCATTAAATGCCATGACTATCTAAAAAATAAGAGTTTCTCATAGTTCATAAGCCATAGACCTATCTCCATGTTGGAATCCTTGTTTGTTTAGGTGAGCGGTTGGTGTATCCCTGAATGCAATTAAAAAAATATTTTCATCATGATAAAAATATTCTTTAGCATCATGCAAGTGGGATTTGGCACATTGCAAGTTCTTTCAATCTAGTATTCCAAACTGGCTATCATGTATTCTTCCATGGTGGTGTGTTCTTTTGAGGACTTAAATTGAATGGCTAATGTAACCATTCTACTCTATTTCTATGATCTGCTCTCACGAAGTGATATTGCATGTGTTAATTGCCTTGTGAATGGACAATATATTGTATTATATTATGGATGCTTAGGGGCTCTATTCAATACCTTGTGCGGATGTGGATTATCTTCTAGAAATTTTCTTTTCCATTCTCGTTGCATAGATCCTTGGTATGTGTGAAATGATTTGGTGAAATTTTGGGTCTATCTAGAGTGTGAGCTCATGTAATGGGTAATTCTCATACTCCTATAGTGTGCTCCACTTCATAGCCCCACAAGGTGGTAGATAGGGCAAGTAAATATGGTTGAGCTTAGAACCTTTGATTTGATCTAGCAAAGTTGAGTTGATTACTATCCTTTCAAATTCAACACATAGCTCCTAACTTAGCTAGTAGTATATGAGTTCTTGAGTCTTATTACTCATTGATTTCATTAATATAATCTAGGCCCTTAGCATCCATACTTCATCCATTATTCTTTTCATAGGTTGTAATTCACCATCTCGTTTTGGTGGTGATTAATATGGAGTGGTGTCTATATCCCTATAGACCTCATAGAATATTGCTCAAGTTGGTTTCTTTTGTGCACTTATCTCAGACTTCTCTTGTAACTCTCTTGTTTGTGCTTGTAATGCTAAAATTGTGGCATCCTTCTTCGTGTTGCCCTAGCATAGTTGGTTGCATTATCAAATGACTTCTTCATAATCTATAGATTGTCCCATTGGTTGGAGCTCTAATGGAATAGATGCATGTGTGGTCAAGTAGATGAAAACATAATTATTTTCATTCCTTAGCTTGTTATTTTCTCCATGAGATTGTGCACTCTTTTATTTAGCTACTCCAATCTTTGGTCCAAAATGGAATGTTTTAATTTGATTCTTCAAAGATCTTATTGCAATTTCGTGATTGTTTCTTGATGAACCACATTTATCTATTAAATTTAGTGAGTAGCATTCAAGACCAACAAATGTTCCATATTCAAGCTCATAGTTTCTTATTTCAACTTAGTTATCTATTGTTAGTCTTGATCACGTCTAGGGGTGGCTCTAAGTAGTACTTCCTTCATGCAAGGTAGTATATGTGTGATCTATCTCATATTTGGATGAACTCCAAAAAATTCTGAGATAATTTGTCTAATTTCTTTCAAGAGAAATGGTAGTTCTTGAAGTCCCTTTTTCCATTGTTGTAATGACGTGTTTGTAGGAATGTAAAGACTCTTATAGGTGAGATCACCATAGTAGAAGTGGTTGACTTGAATAGTAGTAGTAGCAACAGAGGTGGACGTGATTTCCATAGCTATAATGATGTTCTTTGAGTTTTCCACCCCAGGAGGGCCTGTTATGACTCACTTAATGGGCAATGTGATGTCATAAGATCATATAATTCTATTGGCTAGGGATATGGTGATCTAAATTCACCCAATGTGTCCAAGTCTAAATGTCAACAAGGTATTGAGTGGGCAAGGTAATGGGTACCTCAATTTGTGTTTTTCCACCTAACTCCATTATAGTGGTTTCTTCTTGTGTAACCACTAATCCATTTCAAGTAGAGGAATGAATGACAAATATGTACAAATCTTCTTCCAAAGAAATTTGTGAATGAATAAATCCCTAGTTGCTAACCTACTCATTGGTTTCTTTTAAGGATTAGTGTGATGTGCTCCCTCACAAAAAAAATCCACAATAGTTTTGATATATTTCGGTAGTGATGTGTGTGAACACACGTAGGAATGTCGGGGCACTTTTTTCCCTCTTTGGGAGGTTTTTTCTACTGGCTTGTGTATATGCCTATAACCCTAATGGGTTACGTATTCTTGTACATTGATTTGGCAATTCATTCAATTGTGTTGTGCTCCAAGCTTGTTCTTCTTCCTTGTGTTGTTTGTGTGCTTTCATAGACCTCAAATGTTAACAATTAGTATCAAAGTAGGTGGCCGCTTCATCTAGGGCATCATCAACACCCCTCAAGTCACAGTCTCATAAACACACAAAATTGGTGAGCATATTAAGAGTGATTAGGAGTTCAGAGCTTTGTTGTCTGGTGTGTTAAAATTTTGATTTGAGCTCATTTTCGGCCTTTGAATGCACTATCACAACAGTGTGCAAGAAATTTCATTCTTTTGTGCAAAACATATATATAAGTTTCAATATGCAAGTACAAGCACCTCAAAGTTTGATCTAGGTTTAGCATAGCTTGATAGGGTGGTTCCATTCAACTTTTTGAGATACAATCATTTTTTTGCATCAAGGTATTTAGTCAGTGGCCATGGTTGAAAGCAATGATGTACTCTGTATGTTGGATGTTGAGCATAGGTTGGATGGTACTAAGTACCCATTATGGGCATCTATGATGCGTAATGTAGTGGTAGCAAAAGGGATGTGGAATATTGTGCACCATGTTGAGAAACATCCTACTACACTTTCAAATATAGTTATTGAAGGTGATGCAAATGGCGTTGAAGATGATGATCCTCAAATTCCTATT